>JAAGKR010001171.1:0-127968 GCA_011419295.1 Clarias macrocephalus
AAAAAAAAAAAAAAAAAACATTCCTCGAGGATTTAGTTCCAGAAGTAGGGCACATTGGGTTTATGACTCTAATTCCAGAGGAAGTAAACATTGTAATGACACATTAACTGTTCCTATGAAATGCTGTGTTACCGCCCGGAACACCAAAATGACTTCTTTAAAGAAAGAATTGCAGAGTTCAAAACAGATTTTATGCATAATAATGAATGTGAGTAAAGGAAGCCAGTCCCCAATGTTGCCACAGGCACTTCATTAACATACTCTACAGCTGAAATCATACGTGGTAAGACTAATGTCACGTAATCATTATACATTCCTAGAAACTAAGAATAGCAATTCTAAGCAGTTATTGGAACACAAAAAGAACAATGTTTTTTCTTTTTTGTTAGTTCTTTTGGTGGGTGGGTGGGTGGGGGGGTGTTAAATTAACCCGGAGAAAGAAAGTTTTATAGACTTGATAGATGTGAAGTAACTGAAAATGAATTCTGCGCACAGTCATAGATATTGTTTACTCATTGCTTGTTGTTTGGGAAAACATATTAATTCATAATGATAGAAATATTGTTTTATAAGTAATTCAACATGTCAGCATGGTGGCTTAGTGTTTACAACCCCTCGCTGCTTGCGGCTCCAGTACAGCAGGTTTAAATCCTGAATGTTCTCCCCCAGCTTGGGGATTTCTCTGGCCTGTCAGTTTAGGTGGACAGCCATGTCTTGGTAGGTTTGCAGTTTTGCCATACGCGTACTATTTTCGGATGACGGATTGAACAGCGCTCCGTGAGATGCCCAAAGCTTGGGATATATATATTTTTTTATAATCTAACCCTGCTTTAAACTTCTCCAGAACTGACCTGTCTAGTGTGTTTCTTGGTGTTCATGATGCTGTTTGTTCACTAATGTTCTCTAACAAACCTCTGAGGGCTTCAAAGAACAGCTGTATTTATACTGAGATTAAATTACACACAAATTGACTATTTGCTGATTGAGTGAGTGAGTTCTGAAGGTAATTTTCAGATTTCAAAATTGAAAACCATTCATCATTTTCCTTCCACTTCACTGTGGTTTATCACATTAAATCCCAATAAAATACATTTCATGGGCTGTAACATGACAAAATGTGGAAAATTTCAAGGGGTATGAATACTTTTCAAGGCACTGTATGTGTGTTGATTTGCTTACCTTTAAAAAGTGATTTAATGCACATTTATTCTCAAATCTAACACTCACTCACTCATCATCATCTATACCGGTTAATCCTGTATTCAGGGTCGCGGGGGGCCTGGAGCGTATCCCAGGAGACTTAGGGCACAAGGCGGGGTACACCCTGGACAGGGTGCCAATCCATCACAGGGCACACATACAGACACACACTCACACTACGGGCAATTTGGGAATGCTAATTAGCCTAACCTACATATCTTTGGACTGTTGGAGGAAACCGGAGTACCCGGAGGAAACCCACCAAGCACGGGGAGAACATGCAAACTCCATGCACACAGAAACGGGAATCGAACCCGGACCCTGGAGGTGCAAGGCGACAGTGCTGACCACTACACCACCGTGCCGCCTTCAAGTCTAACAGTTAAACCAAATTTTATATGTCAGTTAATATTTCTTAAACAAAGGGGCAATCCAAACACACATTCTACAGTGTATAGAGCTAAAACTGGAAATATAAAGTTCTGCTGCTAAACGGTTTCTTGTCCCTGCTAGTTTGACGCCTTTTCTTCTAAACTGAGCGACATCGTTAGCCGTTCGTCGGATTAAATATGACAGCCCTGGGCCCGAGGCTGCTGCAAAAGAGCACGGATGATGTAATGGATCATCTTTTCTTTCTCACTCTGTCTCTAACTCTGTCTGGTTCTGTCGTTCAGGTTTGGGAAGCGACAGCATCTCGACTGGGGTTTGAAGAAGCCTCGTGCGTGCTCGCCACCCCACAGGGAGGTTATCACCAAACCGAGAACACAAACGAAAAGAGGAATGAGAGGACAAAAGCAGACAGAGAGATTGGAAAAGGTCCCATCAGTGCAGATTTCCGAGACTGAAAGATTGAGAGAGTGTGAGGCTCTGCAGCCTCATCTAACACATATAAACACCCAGAGAGGGAGAGTGAGAAGACCTGCACAGCGTGACTAATGCACAGAGACAGAGTGAAACTCCTTAAATCCATCCAGCACAGGAAGTCTCAGGAGATCTTAAAGAACGATCTCACATGCAGATAAGGTAAAGAGGAAAATTTTGATGCCGAAGGAAATTCCAGATATCATAATATAATATCCAGATTATATCAAAATGTCATAATGAAATAAAAAAATCTAAGCTTTCACTTTACTACTTTACTACTAGCTTATTAGCTTATTAGTCAGAAAAAAAAAATTCTATCTTAATGATATCCAAACATTAGTGAAACACTGGGATAAGTGCATTAGTGTACAGTAGCAGGGGATTATTTCGAGGAATAAAGGAAGTTATTACTCTTAAAAGTGTGTTTTGTTATCCTGCCCAATCAAAAGTCCTGCTTTGACTTGAACGCCCCTCAGCAGACGGGGATTAGAGAGGAAGGCTTGAAATGTTTTCATCTTATAGGCAGTGAAGAGCTCTAAATGTCACAAACTAAGGAGTTAAGCACTGAAATAAGTCTTAGTCAATCAATGGTCATCAGGAGTCTCCACAAATACAGGACATGCATTGTTTCCAACAATATCTTTTTAACATCGACTATATTAACCTAAGGATTAAATGTTGTATTAGAAATCACACTCAACAATGCACTGCAAGCTGGTGTTTAAAGGCCACCTATTGTGCAAAATTCACATTTTAGTCATTTTTAGACATTCAGGTGGGTCTCCAGTGTGTGTGCACAAACAAAAAAAACATTTCCTGTTTTTGTCATTTTTCTTTTTCATATTGGTCAGGGGTTTTATGAAGCCAATTAGATGTTTCCCCAACTGTGACCTCATTTATATGACGATACCCTCCCCCAGTTTATTGTTCAGCTATACAGGTAGCTCATTAACACATGAGCACATTTGGAGGAGGAGTGAAACAAGTGAATTTCGAAATATATGCAATTATGAAATAATGCATTATCTCTGGGTTATTTTCCCTGAAGCATTAACACACACACACACACACACACAAACAGACTTTGTGGGAGATCTGTTTTAAGTCAGACTAAAGATGTAAAGAGGCTGACCTTGCAGCTTTTGGACTTGTCCCGTGGGCCTGGCATGCAGGGTTGGCACAGCGGGCTGGGTGGGTGCGGGAGGTAATACCCTCCAGGGCTGTAGGGGCAGCAAGCGTATGAGGTGGGGAAGTGCGTGTACCAAAGGTCCTGTCCATCTTGACACTTGGGACACGGCGAGAGGAAAGCTTTAGCCTGGGGCTTCTCCACGCTCACCTTTGGGTTTCTCATCCACCTCCGCACCTGTGATCAACACATTGTATTGTGAGTTACATAATCTCAATACATTTTTTTCAGTACTGAGTTGGAGAAAGACTTGGGCATTTTTAGTAATTTTATGAACTGGGAAGGAGTTTTGAGGAATTTTGCTCTTTGCTTTAAAAGATCGTAGAAAACTAAGTAAATCTTTAGGTACATTTTTGCCATTCAGAAATATTTTTACTATTTCTAAATCTCTGCAAAGTGGCACACATGGCATCTTCCTGCCCAATTGCTCCAGGTTTCCTGCTTTGATCCTCAGATTGGGTTACTATTTAAGTGCACTTTGTATGTTCTGCCCATGTTTGCCGGTATTTCCTGGACTGTTCCCAGTTTTCCCAGGATATACTCTGGATCCACTACAACCATTGCTGATCGTGGTGACCTTTGATGGACTGGAATGTTCCTAGGTTTCTCAGGATAAAGTCTAGATCCCCCAGAACCCAGATCATGGTGACTTTGGATTGACTGGCTTGTTCCTAGTTTTCCCAGAATAAACTCTGAATCTACCACAACTCTGATCAGGGTGACCATGGATGGACTGAAGTGTTCCAAGTTTTCCAAGGATAAATTCTGGATCCACCACAACCCTTCCTGATCATGGTGACCCGTGATGGACTTCAGTGTTCCTATGTTTCCCAGGATAAACTCTAGATCCCCCACGACCCTGATCATGGTGGCCTTGGATGGACTGGAGTCTTCCCTACTATGGATTCACCACAACCATGACTAGGATCAAGTAATAAATGAAGGTGAATAATTAAATAAAAATCTAATTCTGATGGGGAGAAAGTTATTAACTGATAGAGAACTTGTGCCAAGGTTGGTGCATCCAAGGATACATGTTTCAAACTAGTAAAACTCAACATCATTGTGTTTAAAGTGATACATTTCAAAACTAGTGCTGTTGGACTACAAAGACAAAACTATTAAAAAACACACGTAGTGTAGAGGATCAGTATGATTCATTTCTTCTCACATATTTCTGTACATGTGGCTTTAATGAAGAGAAATATAAAATAACTTTGTATGTTTAGACACATACATAGCCTTGTCTTGAGTCATGTCTGTTACAGTAAAGGAGAACAAGAATGGCATTCAAAGGGCACTCGCACAAGTACACACACACACACACACACACACACACACACACACACACACACACACACACACACACACACACACACACACACACACACACACACACACACACTGAAACAGTGGCTCATCTCTGTTCCCCTATTTAAAGCACCTCTTTGGATTTATCATTCTCTTATCTCCAAAAGATTGAACAGAATCATTAGTGCTGCACCAACAAAACACCAAAACATAACAAAGGACGGAGAAATGAAAGCTGAATTTCTGTCCTCTTGCCTCATGCTTTCCTTTTGATCTCTCTTTTCACCCAACTGATTAAAATAACTGCAGAATAATAAATTATTTTGGCTGGATTCATTTCACTGCCAACGTCATCAACTATCCGCTGTATTTGTGGAAAGTCTCTCTCTTTCTCTCTCACTCACTCTTTCCCTCTCTCATACACATACATACATGCTTTGATCTGATTTTCAAAGTCGTGTCAGTGTCATCTCCTGCTCTCTCTGTGCCACTCTGCTGGCATTGCTGAACTCTCTGGCTTTCATACTGAAACACTCTCAGCTTTCCTTCTCTCTCTCTCTTTCTCTCTCTCGCTCTCCATATTTATAAATCTGAAAAACACTTTTATATATATATATATATATATGCTGCATATGAAAGAGAGAAAGACAAAAGAGGAACTGAATTGTTTTAATGATGACTCAACTTTTCCAAAACAACTCTTTCTGCTTTCTTTATGCAAGCAGATACCACATCAAGAGGTAGAGGACAGCTGAGACACTTTCAGTAAACAGAGTTGAACCCTACAGCAGAGGGTTTATTATGTCATGTTGCTTTGTTTTCCTTTTACAAATTGTGCCTTTAGAACATCACTAGCTAAAACCATTAACCATCTGAGAAATGTGTGGCAATTGATTTAGCATTTATATTTTGATTCTGTATATAAGGTGATGCAACCTGGGACACCTTTACCGTACTTTCCTACACCATGTTACAGCATGTCCCATCTTGCTTCAGCCTTACATTCTTTTCTACACCTCACTACATCTTGCCACATCTCACTATAGCCTGCCACAACGTCACTTCAGCCTGCAACACCTTATTCAAGCCTTCCACAGATCATTACACCCTGCCACACTCTCCGTACAGCCTGCTACACCTCACTACAACCCCCCAACACCCACTACACCCTGCCCAACACCCACTACAGCCTGCCACAGATCACTATAGCCTGCCACACCGTCACTTCAGCCTGCAACACCTCACTACAGCGTGCCAGACCCACACTACAGTTTGCTACACCTCACTACACACTGCCCAACACTCAGTACAGCCTTGCCAAACCCTCACTACAGCCTGTAACACCTCACTCTAGTCTGTCACAGATCACTACAACTGCCCAACAGTCTGCCACACCCTTACTCCAGGCTGCCCCACCTCAATGCACCCTACCACACCCTCACTACACCCTGTCCAACACTCACTACAGCCTGCTACAGTATACATCACTACAGCCTGCCACACTCTCACTACAACCTGCTACAGATCATTATACCCTGCCACACCCTCACTACACCCTACCACACCTCAATGCACCCTGTCAAAATCAGTACACCCTGCCACAGATCAGTAGAGCCTGCCACACCACATTACAACCCACCACAGATGACTACAGAGTGTCATAACTGACTACAGCCTGACACACCCTCACTACAACCTGACACACCCCACTACGACCTGCCAAACCCTCACTACAGCCTGTAACACCTCACTACAACCTTCAACACCCCACTACGACCTGCCAAACCCTCAATACAACCTGCTACACCTCACTACAGCCTGCTACAGATCATTATAGCCTGCCACATTTTCACTATACCCTGCCACACCCTCACTACACCCTACCACAGCTCAATGCACCCTGTCAAAATCAGTACATCCTGCCACACCTCATTACAACCACACCATAGATGACTACAGAGTGTCATAACTAACTACAAACTGCCACAACCTCACTACACCAAGCCACACCGCACTCCAACCTGTCATACCCTCACTATAGCCTGCCACAGCCTCACTATAAACTGCCACACTCTCACTACAACCTGCCTCACCTTCAATACAGCCTCCCACACCCTCAATACAGCCTCCCACACCCTCAATACAGCCTACCACACCTTTCTACAACCAGCGATACCTCGCCACAACCTGCCACACCCTCACTACAACCTGCCACACCTTCAATACAGCCTCCCACACCCTCAATACAGCCTACCCCACCTTTCTACAACCAGCCATTCCTCGCTACAACCTGCCACAACCTCACTACAACCTGCCACACATTACTACACCCTACCACATCATGTTACACTCTGTCTCACTTTGCCACATCTCACTACATCTTATCACTTTGCCACACCTCGCTACACCCTACCACAGTTTGCTACACTGTGAGTCACCTTATTACAATCTGCTACAACTTTACACACCATGTTACACCCTGCTACACCTCACAAGACCCTGTTCCCACCACATACTGCTACACCATGACACACATTTCATGCTTTGCTACACCCTACAATACATCTCCACACTTTGTTACACGCAGGTTTTCTGCCTAACCTCAGAAGACCTGGCCACACCTTATTACACTCTGCCTTATCTTGGTATACATGTAACAACTTGCTGCCAATGTTGCTACGCCGATCTATATTCCGTTACACCCCATAACACCACGCTATACCTTTTTACACCCTGCCGTACCGCACTACACAATGCCACACCTTGCTATACCCTACTATACCTCTCTTCATCCTGCCACACACTGCTACTCTGTGCCATGTATTGATGCCACACACTGATAGCTCACCCTGCTGCCCTTCTCTACAGCTCCCCGCATGCCTCACTATACTCACAAACACTTTACATAAATGAACACATAGTAGACTACAAGTACACGCAAGTGCATACAAGTGCATATACAATATATAGTCCTCATGATCTCTCTCTCTCTCTCTTTCTGCGAGCAGAACCACAGTTGGCATAACTACATAACAACCCCAGACCAATCTCACTGAGTCAGCTGCTAACACTCCATCCATCTGCTGAGCGTGTGCTTGTTTGTGAGTATGTGTGTGGGTGCGCATGTGTGTGTGTGTGCGTGCAAGCTTGGACACGAGCCTGAGCCGCACAGGCGCACAACAATCGGCTGTGGACAAAAACAAAAGCAGTGTGGTGGAATTTTGAAGCGAAAGCCTGCAGATCTTTACTGAGAAATTCCTTTAGGCGTATCACCAACGTTGCTGTATATAGCGGGCTGCCTGATCAAGCGTGGAAAATGCTGTGTGTGTGTGTGTGTGTGTGTGGCTTTGTGTGTAGACTTATTTCCTGCTTAATGGTCAATCGCAATCTGAGATTAGATCATTTAGTAAATATTAAATGCAATAAATCTTATACTGAGTTACACACACACACACACACACACACACACACACACACACACACACACACACACACACACACACACACACACACATTTTTTTAGACCTCTGAACATAGTCTCAGTTTGAGGAAGTATGCTGTGTTGGATTGTTGCTAAATACAGCAGTGGATACACTGAAATCTTTCTCAGCCTTGACCTAAAGAAATGGAAGTGTACTGTTTCTCAATATTAACCGTTCTGCTGCACTGATGCAGAACAGAGTGCATCGAGGAAATTTGGAAACAACTGTGATAAAGGGGAATCTGGACAATCCTGTTTGATGAAAGATTGCTTATTAGCCTCAGTGACGGGGGTGTGGCTTATTAAAACTTTTATCAACATTTTTTTGATAAAGAAAATGATTTACACTATTTTATAAAAACAGGCTTCTATAATGTTGTATAATCTTTAAAAAAAAATTGTGTTAGCACTTAATAGAAAGATTTTTCAAAGAATGTATACATGTAGATATAAGGATGTACAGGACACAGTTGGTATCTGGTTGTTTTTTGAAAATTAGAATTACTTGTTGGACCAACGCTGACAGCATGACATGCTATTGCTTCAAATACAACTTTAAACACAACTTCAAAACTGAATGTTACTACTGCTGGGCTAACTAAAATGATCGAACACAGGTCACAGTGGTGAGAGTGGTAAATGCTAGCAATTGAATTAGCCATGGAACTAGCTGCTGATTGTTATACCATATTTTGCTTTGTCAATCAGGGACCGCTACGTAACAACTCCGCCAAATCAGAAAGCCTAGACGAGTGGAAATTTACCAAATCAGTGAATCATATCACGAGGATTTCATGGATGTATGGGTCTGCACCGCTAATCAGATGTTATGCAATTTGGATGTAAATGCTATAAATATAGCAAACAGGGTGAAATTCTGTTGTTTTGAGGTCCTTTGAAATGTTGATCTGGGGTAGATGTTGATTACCAATGTTGATTAGGGTTCATTAATGTTACTTCAACATCATTTTATTACAGTAACCCTAACATCGGTTATATTCCGAGTGACTGTTTTGTGTGGATGATGTTGCAACCTAATTGCTACTATTTGACAACATTTAATAACCTTAGGGTTCCTGCTGGGTCACTATATTAGTATTGTACTGCTAATGAAAATCTGAAGATGCAAACATCAGGTGCCAGACATTTCTGGGTTGATTGACCACTTTGGAGTAAATGGAAAATGATGCCCATTTTAACGTTGGTAGAACTACTCTTTTAATTACTGAAATGAAATATTGTAGTGCTAAATTGTTTGTGTCCTGTGATATCCATGAACACAGTGTGGAATTGTTACTGGTCACAGAGAGCACTTATAACAGAAATACAGTATGTTAGTAATTGATTATTTATTTGTTTGTTTGTTTGTTTGTTTGTTTGTTCATTATTATTATTATTTTAGTTTTTATTCTTTTTTTTAACTGATGAACTTTGGTGCTGAGTCACATTTGCAGTTCATTTGTAAGGAAGCATACAACAGTTGAGCCTGAGTGTATGGCATCTGACTGACATCCTGAAACAAAGATTAATGCGGATTCACTACTTTAACTCAATTTCACTTTGGAATCTCAATTGACCCTGGACGAAAACCCCAGTCTTAAGAGACGTCAGTCATACTCCAATAACTTGCTCTTTCTATGCTAGGCCATATTCTCAGCTATACCCATGGGAAACTTTACTATGGTTTACTATCCAAAGTAGTGCCACAGTCCTGTACCTACCCTGGTAGTCATGTCAATGGTATTATACCATAATATGCCATAGTGTTACCATGTTACTTTAGACACTTACATTACCAGCACCCTACAAATTTATAGACTCCCAGGGGAGGTACTGTGGCACTTCAGGGCATACCATGGTAGTACTATGATGTGAACCATAACAGTTTAATGAATTCCATGGTACATATTAGTTACCACAATGGCTAACAAAGTTCAGCAGGTTCAGCATATAATGTATGCTATGTTTGCACACATTATTCCACACAGCAAAGTCTTGAATTAACATCCAGAGTGTTGATTCAACACTTTCAGAGTACATTTGTGACCATTAGGTTATATATAAACACTTGAGGTGTTAAATCAACACTGGGAATTTTGCAGTGCATATTAGAAATGTTAATTCTATATTAGACCATTAGTACCTTATTAGACACCTGTTGAACTTTGGTAGTCACTGCGGTACCCAATAAGTACCATGGTAAAGTATTGTGTAATACCCTGTGGAGGGTACCATAACAGGTCAAGTTTCATTCTAGATGTTACTATATACATGTACAATAAGTATTACCATTATAAGATGAAAATGTATGACGTATATTCAACAGCATCTTGGGACATGTTCCATAGTACTATACTATGGCCCTTGGTAAACCATAGACCCTACTATAGTACATGCACAGTTGTATTAAAGTATGTACTGTGGTAGAACCACAATGTACCATAATGTACTACACATACTATATCAGCGTTATATATCATGGTACCGGTACCATCAGACTACTGTGGTACCTATAGCCTTGGTAAAATGTCTTATGGGAAACAATACCATAATATTGGATAACTGTTTTAAAAATAATAGTTTAAACAGTATCGAAACAGAACATTTTGTGCTTTTTTAAATTGAAGTTTCTGCCTCAGTTCTAAATTGCTCTGGACTTATCAGTGTATATCTTTTCTTCCAATCCAAAAGTAATCCAATATGAGATACTTTGAAGAAGAAAAACATACAGACTGTTGCTAATAAGTGCCGACACTGGAGACTTGTTTTCCAAATTAATTTCCAAAATTTTTAACATTATACAACTTTTTTATTATTATTAATTTTAATAGAATGCATGCTTCATACTGTAGGTTCATGTCTAAGTTGTTACTATAGAAACAATAGTAGATCAACATCCACATTGCAAAGGTTCTCACAGAATTTCAACCTATTTGCTGTATTTATTGCATTTACATCCAAATTGCATAACATCTGATTAGCGTTGCAGACGCGTAAATCCATGAAATGCTCATGACATGATTTACTGATTTGGTAAATTGCAGTTGTTACTGTATGTAGCGGTTCCTGATTGACAAAGCAACAAAGTTTTGAAGTTGTATTTAAAGCAACATCGTGTTGGGGTCATTTGTTATAAGTTATCCTGAAGTCATGCAGTCAGTGTTGGTCCAAGAAGTAATTCTAAGTTTCAAAAGCAACCAAATACCAACAGTGTTCTATACATCCTTAATGTATATCTACATATACATTTCCTCTAAAACCTCTTTTTTTCTTTATCTGCTCTCTCTACTTCATTTTTAAGATCACTTTTGTTCACAGTCGTTTTAACATACTCAAGTGGCTCATTCGAAACCTAGATTTTGTTGTACAATATGCATAAAGATAATGCATTTTATTTAGACTTAACTAAATGAGCTACAATTTGAAGATTTATAAGTGACATAATAAGAAACATAATGTTACAAGTAACATGTAGCATCACATACTCTCTCATTGTTTGGTTAGCTAGCCTTAACCTTGAGTCTTGGTTTCTGCGTTTTTGTGTCTCAACATATGAGGAATATTCAGCGGGTGGAGCGCCTGGATCTTAAAAATCGACAAATAACTTTGTAGCCAACTTGTATAAGAGACGCATCTGTCTGTGAGAACTGTACATACAATCATTCATCAACACCACTTGCACATTACAGTCCTGACCTCGCTTCAAGCCATTTCCACATGTTTGGTCCATTAAAGGAGTTCCTGGGAGGCCAGCGTTTCAGAGATGAAGCAGGCAGTCTGATTATGGTACTCCATCGTACTTTTTACCTTGATGGCATGCAAGCACTAGTGAAACGCTGAGATAAGTGCATTAGTGTAACAGGGGATTATATAGAGAAATGAAGTGAGTTTTTATTCTTTGATTCTGCACAACGAAAAGTCCCGGTTTGACTTGAACACCTCTCGCCTGTTTATGTATGGATTATTCTTGTTTGATTTTGCCTTGCTGTGCTTCGACCCCTGCTATGAACTTTAATTTATGCTTGAGCTGACGAAGACACATCAATCAGCTTAAACTACAGTATGTGCTTGAAGAATATACTTCCACACGCACTCATGCAGAGATAAACATACACACCTTCCTCTTGACGAACTGGAAGGCAGAGCACTTCTTAAAGGAGAAGGTCTGTTTCTCTGTGCCGTGGACCAGGTGCATGGCCTCCGGCGGCCCCGCACACTCCGCAGAACCCAGTGTGATGCCTGTGTGATGGTCCGAGGAAGGAGGGGGCAAACAGATGGAAGAAGATGCTTATACGTTTAAGTCAAATTGATGCATTAAGAAATCACCTGGATGTTTTGGCATACACAGTACCATGCATGTGTGTATGTGCATAAGTGAGTAAGGACAAGCAACAACTGCATGTAGTCTCACCGGTTGTGTTGCCTCCGATGGTCCAGATTGCTTTCGTAGGTATCGTGACTCCGGCGGTGCCGCTGCAGCCAGGACGCTGCTGATAGGAGATGATGCTGTTCCTATTACATCATGCCCACTGAGCTGCTTCGACTATGGCTCTGTGCTGCAATGCTGCCTGCAGGTGTGTGTATGTTTGTGTGTTTGTATGTGTGTGAGACGAGAAGAACGAAACCAATCATGCACTTTGTCACTGAGAGACAAGAGCACAAGATGCAGCGTCTCCCTTCGTCTCCCCAGCTCTCCTCCCTCTATCTCTACCGCGCTCTCTCTGTGTCGTTCCCTCATCCTCCTGGTCCTCCCCCTCCCCTCTCGCTGCTGCAGCTGATGCTCTCTCACTCTCTCTCTCTCTCTCTCTCTCTCTCTCTTGCTCTCTCTCTCTGGATTATGTGAATGAAGGTTTTGCCTCATAAGAGGATGAATGAGGAATGATGGATTACAGGGCTGTGTTCAGCTTCACCATGTGTGTCAAATGAGGTGATGCAATGCAGCAGCCTTGACCTTATGTACACCATACACACACTCACATGTAAAAGTGGATAGCACCTATAAACAATGATTGGTTATTCAACTTATATACTCTTCAACTTTCAATCTTAGAGGAAATTGACTGAAGCTTGCTGATTGGAAACTTAAAATTAGATCAGATAAAAAGTCACGTCGCCAAAATGCTTGCATTTGAGCTTGGCTAGAACATGATTGACAGCTGGGGAAGGACGTATTGCTGTTTCACATCCCCAGGGTGTCGGGTTCGATCCTAACCTCAGGTTAGTATCTGTGCAGAGGAAGAAACCTCCCCAGATCAATGTTTGCTCAGTGGAAAGCTATTTGGTCTCCACCGTGCAATTGCGCTAGGTCTTTGTTCATATAAAGTATTAGGTGGTGTTACTGTGCTTAAACAAAAGTTTTATAGATAAAATATTTTTCATTAAATATTAAATGAACGTTCCATTTTTATATTTCTATTTCCATTTTTATGTAAACATTTATGCAATTCCACTCATATGGTCAGTTTCTATTGTGTTTATTAGCCCAGTGGTCTAGTGCCTATAGTTACAGACAATATACAGTATTACAATATTACAGTGGTCATAAAAGGCACAGTATGAACATTATTAGCAAATTAATTTTTCTTTACCCCCAAGAACTCATTGTTCCTGTTGTCAACCCCACAAACACGACTAGTTTCATTCAGTGTGAGCCAAAATCAAACACACTTATTAGCTAGACATTGCCACAGTTCAGTAATAAGCCAGACACAATAATGTGCGATAGTTAATGCTAGCATGCCCATTCCTAGCAGAACTCTGTTCTCGGTATCACTGATCGACTCCCCGAACGAGGCAGCGTTTGTTCATATTAGCCAGCAGGCGAATAAATCAGTCAATAATGAAAGCTCCAGGCTCTGAACACCGAAATAGGTATTGCCGAATGGCTAGCTTAATGTTTAGCATTTACTCATGCACTTCCACGAAAAAAGAAGGCTGATTGATTTGTTCCTGCTCTGTACAGAGAACCAGAGAATCTCTTTCCGAGAAATAACTCATTTAACAAACACCCAGGCTGCGTTCTGCTACATTAACTTTAAAACATGACCCGATGATTGGCACCGTGCTTGTAAACAAGTGTTTAAAAAATTTAAGGATTTTAGAAATAAAGAGAAAAAATGTTTTACTGAACTGAATTTTAGTTTCTTAAATCAAAATTAAGCTGCATATAAGCACATTACAATAGGTCTTGTTCGTTGTAAGTTTTCCTGCTCTGTGCACCAAGCGTGAAGTAATCTGGGCTAAATTGTTTTGTGCGCAAATACTTTCAAAAGACTCACATAAAACTTCTGAATCATCTGGTCCTAGTTCAGTCATCTGGATCTAAAACAAGTTGGCATCTTTCAAAGTTATGGCGTATTTAGTACAAATTTAACTTTTAATTAAACGATCAAATTTTCTTTTCTTCAGCTAGTTGCTGAAAGCCATACTTGTATTGATATTGTTATTTGTGCTGTTTATGCAAATTTGTACAAATTGACTGTAGACGCTTAATATGAGTCTCATCTAAACATTGGAATGCATTTTTGCATCGAACAAGGATTGTGAAATTTGGCCGCGACTACTTACATTGTGACAAATTTCATGGTCGGTGTGCAGATCAGAAAAATTTACAACGACTAAGACCTATGATAATGTACCTATACGCACCATCATTTTGATTTAAGACAGACTTGGCCAAAATATATCCCTTTAATGCTCTTGCTCTAATAGTAACAACTCACTCAGGCAATAGCAGACATACAAGTCACACAAACTAATGAAATTACATTTAAATGACCATGGTTTATTTGAGGAAATTATTATTATTATTATTATATGGAAGGAGTCTCCAGTGTCAGTGCTTTGTAACAGTCAGAACTGAAGGTGTAACCTTTTTTGTTTCTTATTAACTGGCCTAGTGGGTCAAATCAGGAAATATCTTTCAAAAACATGACTTGCAATTGGAAAACACATGAAAGTGATGTGTCCATCTTTAAAATTATGCCTATTTTTGGCATACTACTGTGGGAGATGCTGTTATTGGAGAAAAAAAAAAAAAAGATAATTTTTCAAGTTGGAATATGGCACATTATCCTGTGGCTGATTATTTTCCTGTAACAGCATGCCGCGTCGTATATGATTCCTTTTTTCAGGATAAGAATGAAAAAAGATGTGTGCATTAGTTAAAACTGTAGATACGGCTCTGTTTAGGTTTCTGTCCTTCCCTGAATGTGGTAAATAACTGTGAATGTGTGTGAGAGAAAGACAGGAAGGAGAGAGAGAGTTTAAACTAGCAGGAGTGTGGAACAGATTATGTCATCCTTGGATCTCTTGCCGTCTTCCTGGCCAGCTCTCAGGATAAGCACAGGAACCATGACACTGTCACAGCTGAGTCTCACCGTGAATCGCCACCATCACATCCATCTCGCTCTGAAGCCAAGAAATAACGTCATGCCGTGAACAGGAGATGCATCAAGGTAATTGCAATTCAAGATGGCAGATCTCCTGCATAATGCAGGCAGCTTGTTCCTGCTGTAAAGTAATAAGCACATACCAGCGGCTGGTGCTTCTTATTTTTATACTGACATCCATCATGATATGCTGAGTCATTCCAGAATACAGTGCTGCCTGATTCCTAAGGTTGCTAGCTAGCTAGCGTGCTATTTATTCTGTACATTTACAGTCATTTTATATTATATCTTTCATTTCACTGGAGTTAAATCTTTAATGTCACACACACTTGTTATTCTTGAGTCAAGAAATAACATCATGGCGTGAACCAGACTTGACAAGATGGCGGATCACTTGCATAATATGGTAGCTTTTTACTGCAGCAAAGTAATAAGCACATTATGATATATTTATGTCCTCTCCTACTCTGAAATATTTAAGTCATTTAGAGATATAAAATATTATATATATATACACAGTATATATTAACTTACTGGGTTTTGTTTACTGACTCCAAGCCAGCTAGCTTGCTAATTACCCAAAGGTAAAATTTGCAGCACTTGCACTTACACTTGCTGTGTTGTTTTTCAAACTTTATAGTCTGTTTATACCACCTTTACTTATTTATCAAATTAAATACTATTGGTTATACTATAAAACACTGAATTAATGGAATTTGAAATTGCACTAGAACATTCATCTAACTGCATGGTCAATATATAATAATGGTTCGCACAGGAAATATAATGCTGGCTATAACCCTGTGTACAGGGTTATAGGGGCCTGGAGTCTATCCCATGAGACTTAGGGCACCCAGGATACACCCTGGACGGGATGCCAGGCAATCACAGGGCACACACATGTACTATAGGCAAATTGGGGATGCCAGTTAACCTAATCTGCATGGGGAGACCATGCAAACGCCACACACACAGATCCAAAGCAGGACTCGAACCCTTGACACTGGAAGAGGCCACAGTGCTAATAACTAAATCACTGTGTCTGCCTTAATCAAATCTGATTCCAATAAAATATTCAAATGTTCAGCCCAAACCGTAAGAAAATTTACCATGAAAATACGGTAGTCCGATGGTACCTTTACTATATATATATATATATAGTATCAGACATCAAACATCAAATATATCTGTACCTGCATATATTTGCTGATATAGTGCATGTACCACATTATGGTACATACTGTACTTTTATACAACATTACATATACATGATATTATGGAACATAGGATACATACTGGGATACTGTCTAAAATATGTAAGGTATGTTTATGTACCGTAATGGTTATATTTATATATTCGGGTACAATTGTATGCATGTGACATTAATTAAAGACCATAGTGTATGTTGAAACTCTTAATATCACATACAATAATAATGTACTGACTGTACTACTGTATACCATATGTACTGTATGTATGGTATATATTAAAATATCATATGGTACAGTATGTACAACATACCATATTAAATGCCAGCTGAACTTTGGTAGCTGGCGTGGTAGACAATAAGTACCATGGTATTTAACAATGTACAGTGATCCATACCATAATACTGCCATGGTACCCACTGAAGTACCATAGTACCTCCCCTGGCACTCTATATGGTCCTATGTTGCCTACTATGGTAATGTCTACCATGGTATTAATTCTATGGTATATTGTGGTATAAACTATAGTTTACCAAAGTACCATAGTAAAATTTCACAAATAAAATGTTTGAGAGGATATATAGTACAAAAACCAAAGCAACTTATAATTTTAGCCCTCATGTTAAGTCATTTAGAAATAACCAGATTTCTACCTGATTGAGTTTGAGTTATTAAACTAACTGCTAGCTAGCATGCTAACTATTTTGCCAGCCAGGCCTTTGTGTGGATAGGAATCTCAGATTTAAGATTTAATTAGTTATTCTTAAGACATAATGATAAAAGTTATCATTTTAGTGACATTTTATTTAGAAATGTAATGAGTTATTTTTAAAAAAGGCCGGTAGCTACTGTAGCTAGCTGTATGCTATATACTGTACATAAGATAAAGGGCTGCATTTCAGAAATTACCGTGTTAAATATTTAATTCTAATTTAATACCATTCTTATTTTTGATTTAATTGGAAATTTGATATATTTTTGTTGGCATTTCCTCATAGCTGGAAAATAAATTTGTTATTGTTTGGACAATTTAATTCAAGATGGTGAATTTTTCATAATATGGAAGGTTTTAATAAGCAAAACTAAAATTTTAATGCTTTGTATTACTGTAGGCATTGGCTGGTTAGCATGCTTGCTAAGTGTACAGGGTGAAGAGGTACAGTACAGTTAAGGAACCGCAGGACTGTGATTACTTAGCATGATGACTGTTATTCGGACATCCTATAACTTGATTTGAACTTTTACTATTGCAGTCAGTCGAATATTAATCAAAAATACAGAACCACAAATCTTATTTATTGAGATTAAATTATACAGCCTAAGCTTGTTAGCTGGCTTGCTAATTGCACAGGATAATAGGCTGCATTCAGGAAAACATAAAACGTGTAATTATTCAATAGTGAACAACAAACTGATCTGTTTTTTTTTTTTTTTTTTTACTTTCAGGAAATTTAATTTGCTTGTGAGATGAAGATAATCCACATAAGATAAGATAAGACCAGTATCCACAACATTCCTTCCAATTCTTTCAGAACATTCCAGAACAGTCATTCCAATTCTAAGGCTATATTTTCCTTCAAAATTGCCCCTTTACACACACACACACACACACACACACACACACACACACACACACACACACACACACACACACAAAGCATAATAAGGCAAAGAAAAACAAATTTAAAATATTAAATAAACATCGCTCCATGGCTCCCTTTCCCTTTCAGTCAAATTTAATTCCCATTCCTATTATCCGAAACGATTCCCTCACGTGTAGTAGTATTCTCACGGCCTAATATGCGGAACGAGACGCGTGAAAAGTATGAAAGCTTTTCCTTTCATTCAAGAGGAACGTGGCATCACACACTGAATGCAAACTGAGAGAAAATGGACCAAACCATAGACAGCGAGAATGGAGGTAGGGAAAGGAGGTAGGGAATGAACCAGAATAAAGAGAAATGTGTGTGTGTGTGTGTGTGTGTGTGTGTGTGTGTGTGTGTGTGTGTGTGTGTGTGTGTGTGTGTGTGTGTGTGTGTGTGTTTGTGCTCAGTACCTGGATGATTTGATGTGATGTGGAACAGGTAGAGACAGCTGACTGACAGTTTATCTAATTCTGTGGTGTGTGTGTGTGTGTGTGTGTGTGTGTGTGTGTGTGTGTGTGTGTGTGTGTGTGTGTATGTGAGCCTGTGTCGGATCAAGGTTAAAAATAACAGCTACGTTCAGGTATGTGATTTTTCATGCTCATAGCAGTTAACTCACATGTACATGCACAGACACATACACACAAAATGCAGGTTTGATCAAGGAGCAAGGGCAGCAGGTTAAATCCCATCATTAAATTATTGAATAAATGCGACACGGTGGTGCAGGAGATAACGTTGCACCTTTCAGCTGTAAGCCCTGATTGGATCCTGCATTCTGCACTTAGGTTACTATCTGTGCTGAGTGTTGCATTTTCTCCTTGTGTTTGTGTGGGTTTCCTCTGGGTTCTATGATAGGAGGTGTGGTGATATGAGAAAGTATGATACGAGGGGTGTTCAAGTCAAAACGGGATTTGTGATGAAACTTTCAGTGGGTGGAACTGATCATTGAAAATCAACAGATAATTTGGGAACTGTACAACCAATCATTCACAAACACCACTTGCACATTACAGGAACTCGACTGGCTGTTATTGCCACATCCCCTGTACAGTCCTGACTTCGCTCCAAGCCATTTCCACATGTTTAATACTGTCTATAATTTCTGTGGCTTAAGTCTGATTACCACAGTATAATAATATTTTTTAAACTTTAACAACTTTAAAAAGACCCTTAACAAGATTTGTGATTATTTAGCAACAAAAGCATTAGTGAGACCAGGCACTGATTTTGAGATGTTGAGGAGGCTCAGGTTCCAATTCATTCCAAAGGTGGGGTCCAATGGGGTTGAAGTCAATTGGTCACTGCTTGGTTTGAATCTTCATTATGTCACAGTTGTCTACATCCAAAGAAATGTCCAAGGAAGCAAAGTTGGACATGCTGTCTGGATTACACGGATGGCACACTATCTCTCTCTCTCTCTCTCTCTCTCTCTCTATCTCTCTCTCCTTTCAATAACAGATACACTAGGCACTCAATGGCATCTGTGAGCTCATATAATCATGTACACACAAGTATGTGTTTTACTGCACTGTAAATCAGCAGTTGACTGGATTCTCACTGGATGAGGCATTTGTCAGTTGAACAAACTCGGGAGAAAAATCACGAAAATCTTCTGAACTTAAAATGTAAATTTTCCAAAGATGAGACTCCTTTCCCAGGGAAAACATTTCTGGGAAGTTTGTTTGTGCGTATTTAATGGGACATGGATACTAAGCTTTTTTTGAACCATACAGTACCATCAGTAACACCATTTCATTTTGAAGTATTGCTCGAAATTAGTTATAGGTTTGGCCGAAACACATAACACACACAGTTTTAGCAATCCTATCCTGAGGACCCTCTTTTTAACTAAACAGATTTTTGAGACAGAGATTCATGTGTCAGGACAGAGAAATGTGTCAGAATTCTCCTCTGTAGTAATCGTGTTTGCTACACAACCACTGAAGTTGAATAGAAGTTTATAACATTTCTGAAATTTATGGGAATAAGATGAAATAAAAAGGTGAAAGATATTGTCATCGTAAACACAGAGTACTATCACATTCGGCTGCACAGTGAGTCATCAAAATAAAACAGTCACACCCGGCTCGTCTTTCTTTTGGGCGCAATCCATCCACTCTGTGTAGCGGTCTGTGGATTAATACAGGCAGACAGAAGTGTGTGTGGGTGTGAATAATGGTTTAATATGAGTATCTGTAATACCTCTTTGCATGCATGTGTGTGTGTGTGTGTGTGTGTGTGTGTGTGTGTGTGTGTGTGTGTGTGTGTGTGTGTGTGTGTGTGTGTGTGTGTGCGCGCTCAGTACTGAGCACCCTGGGTGTACTCAACAGCCAAACCAAATGGCCAACAAACTCCTACTACAATACAAACACATAAAACATACATAATTCATATTAAATCCTGAATCTGTATTGGTTTTTAAAGAGACACTAAGTGACATTGTGTTTTTTTCCAACAAAGTGTAGCTGTGAATAAATATATTGATGCAATATGTATTTCATCGCAATGAAATGGTTGAGAATAAATACTATAATTAGGCGCAAAGTGTATTTAAAAATGCATCATCTGAATTGGATCATTATGAACACTAAATCTAAGTGATAATACACTGCCTGGCTTAAATATTAATTAAAATGACTGGAAATGGGTTAAAACTTTCCAACACATTATTACAATTTGGAAGGATAGTGCTGAACAGTTATCTGAAGAAATGTGATCAGGAAAAAAAAAAAAACATGATAAAAAATGATAATGAATGGGGATCATTTAGTTGCATTATAAATAATGGCCAAGAGCAATCAGTGCTATGTTTACTAGTGAAAGTAAGAGCATTTCCACATACAATAACATGATGAGAACTCAGGATTTGGACTAAACAGCTGTGTGGTCATAAGAAAACCACTTATTAGTCAGAGTAATCAGAAAAAAAAAATGTCAGTTTAATAGGGAGCCTAAAGATTGGAATTTGGAGCAACTGATAAAGGTCATGTTGTCTGATGAGTCCAGATTGGCCCTACTCCAGAGCGATGGGTGTGTCAGGGTAATAAGGGAAGCATTTAAGCATTTGGCAGACTCCCTTATCCAGAACGACTTTTTTCATTTTTATCTCATTATACATCTGAGCAGTTGAGGGTTAGGGGCTTTTCTCAACAGCCCAACAGAGACAACTGTTGTGGCCGCTGTACAAGCCTCTGGAGGCAGTGTTATGATCTGGGGTTAGGGTTAGGATTAGTTGCTCAGGTCTAGGCAATTAAATGAAGTCAGCTGATGACCTGAATGTACTGAATGTGTCACAAACTCATGCCCACACCACGATCAAAGTCTGCTTTCATCCCTTGATATTTCCTTTCCCACGCTGTCATGCTTTTCACCACACGGCCAATGTTTTCCACGCTGTCATCACTCCTTACACGCCCCCGGACCGCCTCGCCTGCACACCGGTTTCTCATCCGGCGCTGATTTCTTCTGGCTTACAGTATAAGGAAGCGCAGCATGCTATCTCATTGCCGGGTTATTGTGTGTTTTCTCACCTCAATATTCTTGCATTTTATTTAATAGTTTTCTTGTTGTCAACGTCACTTTGTTTCCTCAGTTTCCTGTTTCTCATTTCACGATTTGGATTAGTTGCTTCGCTCTGATTTTACAGCTTTGAACTCTCGCTCTCGTTTCCTCGACCACGGCTCTGCTTCACGTTTTTGGCTCGATGCCCTCGCTGGCGGATCACACGGCTTTTGAACTCGCGCTCTCATTCCTTGACTACGGCTCTACTTCACATCTCTCCTCGACACACAGCTTCAGGATCTCACAGCCTCTCAATGCCCACACCTGCAACTCTGCATCTAGATCTATCTCTTCACCACTTCGTCACCCACTTCTGACAGAATAATCCAGCCAATGTAATGGATCCAGCAGAATGTGACAGAATGAGGCTGGCCCTGGAGAGCCAGGGCTCCTTTCTCTGGAAACAGCAGCAAGAGCTTCTCACAAGGCAGACTCTCGCAACTCCGATTATCCTCAACACGAGTTACAAGTTCTGTGGCCCACGCGAGCCACACTTACCAGTCCTGCTCACATATGGAGATGAGCAAGGTACATGCAGATCCTTTCTCCCTCAGTGCTCGCTGATTTTTGAGCGACAAGCCTCCACCTTCTCCTCAGAACGGTCACGGGTAGCCTACGTGATCACTCTTCTTACAGGCAGAGCATGGCTCTCTGGGACGTTCGCGACCCGTGTTGTAAGGACTTTGAGGCGTTCTCCAAGGAGATGAAGAGGGATTTCAACAGTTCTCATGTCGGCAGAGAGGCCGGGAGCAGGTTGTTAAGGCTTCCCCAAGGATCACGCTCTGCTTACGATTATGCCATCAAATTTTGGCACAAGTGGATGGACCGACAGGGCCCTATCTGACGTCTTCCTTGAGGGCTTATCAGAGGCAGTCAAAGACGAACTTGTCTCTCAGGAGCACTGACCTTAACGGACCCATGGATCTCGCAGGTCGGTTTGACTCGCGCCTCCGTTTGGACTCCCAGAACCAAGCCCCCTACTCTCCACTACGTTGATCATTGGCAGCCAAGCTCAACAGATTCAGGCATTCATCGACTCCAGTTCTGATCCTCTATTCAGAGGGCACCTTAATTTCGTAACGTAAGTAGAAGGGTTCACCGTGTGATAGCTGGTAGAGGGCATCCGTCTAGGGCTTGAACCAAGAGCGGAGGTTCCATTGGAACACAAGGGGCTTTTAGGGCCCTAGCTGTAAAAGCGCAGGTTACGGTCAGAAGCCCTCTGCCAGCCATCAAGCAACGAACCCTTCCACTTACGTTAAGAATTTCAGTGGTTACGTAATAAACCACTCCGAGGAGATCTGCCTGTTGGTTATTGAGAAATCCCACGCTGCTGTAGTTCTCGACCTTCCCTGCCTATCGCTTCATGGTTCACAGATTGACTGGACTAAGCATGCCATCACGGGCTAGAGTCCTTCATGTTCCAAGTCTTGTCTTCTCTCAGTGCTCCCTCTGCCTTTTACTCCAGCTACGCATGACGAACCTCCGGATATCTCCAATTTTCCCGCCGAATACCACGATCTCAAGCTGGTTTTCAACAAGGCTTGGGTTACGTTACTTCAACAACTTGTACGTGAAAGCAAAGAAATGTGAGTTTCACACAATGTCTACCATCTTCCTAGGTTTTGTCATCTCCCTCTCTCGCCTGGAGATGGAACCGGCCAAGGTTCAGACGGTCTCCAACTGGGCAATCAGAGTCTTGCGATGAGACCTTCAACGATTTTTGGGCTTTGCCAGTTTCTACCACCGGTTTGTTCAAGGGTACAGCTCCCTTTAACCTCTCTGACCTCCTCCAAGATGCGCTTCTGTTGGAACAAGGAGGCAGAGAGAGCCCTCGCCAAACTCAAGAGAAGGTGAACCTCAGCTCCGATACTGATCATCCCTGACCTGTCCTACCAGTTTGTGGTGGCGGTTGATGTGTCCAACACCGGCGCTGGAGTGACATTGCATGACCACTCAAGTTCCTCCTGTGGGTCGAGTACGCTCACAACTCCCTGACATCCGCTTCCACGGGGCTCTCTCCATTCCAGTGCTGTCTGAGCTCTCAGCCACCGCTGTTCCCAACTCAAGAGGAGGAGGTAGAGGTTCCCTCGGCCCAACATTTCGTCCGCCACTGCAACCGGACATGGGTACAAGCTAGATGATCCCTGCTGCAAGCATCCAGGTCATACAAGAGACAGGCTGACCACCACCGTACCAAAGCTCCCAGATACCATGTAGGGGACAGAGACATGCTCATTATCAGGGACATCCCTCTGATGTCTTACGCACTTATGCAAACTCTCACCTCCGTTTATCGGCCCCTTCACTGTGTCCAAGGTTATTTATTTTTATTTTATTTATCCTTTATTTTACCAGGAATGTCCCATTGAGTCCTGGCCAAGGTGGCAGCAATAAAGCTTAAAAGTTTCAACATACGTATATACACATAAAACATATAATGTTAACACAGATAACCATACAGACATTCCAAAAATGCAATTACATAAACAAACACAGACTAAACAACAGCAAATGGGAATTCCAAATGTCAAAAAGGAAAGGAAAAAAATCTAAACGTATGTATACAGTATATGAACTAAAAATTATAGAAAACAATGACGTTGTATAAGAACTGTGTTTAAAATATTTTTAAAAACATTTAGACAGGGTAGGGAGTCCAAATTTACGATATTTTGTAATGAATTATCAACCCATGCGCTGTTCGATTTCTGCTCCCATCTTCGAGATGCGACAGATCAACCCTACCGTCCACGTTTCACAGCTACGATGTATTGCAAACTTCCCACTAAGATACCATTAGCACTTTACCGAAAATACTTTTTCATCCGTCCCCATCATGTTAATCCGTGGGCTTCACTGTCACAACTGAATAATTTGACGTGCTTAGGATGTGGTCCTAACTTATTCACAAAAAATAATCACCATGTCAGAGGGCATCATGAGGGTGCACTTAAAAGTGAACCAAGCCCTTACCCTTCTCAAAAGCTTGACTGCTCATTTTTTCCCACAAGAAAAGAAAAAAATAAAAGGCTGGTGAGGCTATATCATAACAGGAAGTGACTTGTTTTGAGGATTAAACAACTATTTTTTGTTTTTTTCATTACTGTGGTAATGAGCAATATAACCTTTCTGCATGTGGTTACTGGAAAAGGATCAACTTCGGCATGGTAACATTAACTTTCCTTCAAATTGGGCTTCGTCACACCACCCCAGCATTGATTCATTTCTTAAAACAGAACAGCAGACTGTTTGGTTTTATACCAAACTCTCTATCGTCTGTTTTTGTGTGCCTCCATCACTCCTTTTGCTTTCTGGCCACGTACTGTATACAGGATGGAAGAAAGACCAGATCAATCAGCACAGAGTGAAGTCTGACACAGAGAGATCTCTCATGACAGCGATAAAAACATGGCACTACTCCATCTCTTCATCTCTCTAGCTTATAGCACATATTTCAACATGTTCCCATTCTAAATAATGAAGCAAGATAGTGGCACAGAATCTCTCACATTTCATTCTTCATTAACATTTGCAATCCCCCCCCACTATATTTATCAGTGCTGTTAACTACTTTCCTGTGCGAGTCAACTCTGCCATATAACACGCAGTGCAATACTGGAACCGCTGACAGATTTATTTTTAACACAGTTCCCAGTCCTGATATACTGACTTCCTTTTAACATCTCTCTCACTCGCTCTGGCATCATATACGCTCTCGGATCACGCGCGCACACACACATACACACACACACACTCTCTATATCAAAGATGCTATGGGAGTTCGAGAACAAGTGAAAGAGAAACATGATGACACAAATAAGAGAAAAACTTTAATTCTGTATGTATGGAATATTACTAAAAATGATTCGATAGAAGCCTATATAAACCATGGTGATGATTTTTAAGCAACATGGTTCTCAATTTGTATGAAAGGTTTTAAAGGTTAAGGTAGGACTTCATTCATACTATGTATACACCAATATAATACTTTAATACTGGTTGGCATTGTCTTATATGACATATGTCTTATTCCAGAATACAGTAACTTACTGTACAAAACTACTTTATAGTCACCATGAGAAATCTGCATCCTGCTGGTACCACTAAATATAAACTAATATTATCAAGCTAAAACACTTTAAATAAATAGTCGGTACAGCAACAAAAGTCTTTTTTTAATATGTACAGTAATGCTCATTTATTCTTTGAAGCCACACCATTTTCAACCTCCAACTGTTGAAACTACAATGTGACAGAAAAAACATGGATGCCGCCATGTTCATTTTTGTGTAGTGTATTTACTGTACGAACACTGTAAATAAAATTGCGCTACCCATAATTACTGCTCAAAACTCACTACTGTTGCACATATTGCATATTGTATAACATGACCTACCTCATTCCAGTCTCAATAACAAGTTGCACGCATGTATTTTTCCTTCTCAACCACAATATTGTAACCATCGTATTGTAACCATCAATATGTTCCTTCATCTATAACCATTGCACTCATTGTACATAACCCTTCTCTGTGTATATTTACATATGCAAATTATTTATCATGCTATATATTGCATGTCATTGCATAAATCTAAATCACTGCACTCATTGTATATACTGTAACTTTTTCTTCTGTATATTGTTTACATGCAAATCCTTTATCATAGTATACTATACCTTCCTTATTGCACTAATTGTATTTATCTCCCTCACTATATACTGTTTATATATACAAATTATAACTGTGAAATGCACTTCTGGTTAGGTTCTAACTGTATTTTGTTGCATTGTACCTATTGTACATGTGCAGTGGCAATAAAGTTGAAACTAATTTAAACTAACCTATAAGTTTTATAATTGAATATGTTTGTATGTTAATTGATCTAAAGCAAATACTAGTATATACAATTCATTTAAAGGTAAAGAAAAGCTACTTTGTTTGCTGTTCATCCAGGGGTCATGTTCCCAGGGCCTGTGTACCCAGGTTTCTATGGTCCCCAGATTTATATGGCACATAATGGGAACATGACAAAGGGTTATATGTTCCCAGAGCCCAGCCCTATGTTTTCCCCATGTTACCACGGTCCTATGTTCCTCTGGTCTATACAGCACATAATGAAAACCTAAAAACAAAAGAAAAAGAGTTCCTTAGCTCTCTATTTGTTTCAAGGTTGTTGTTTTTTCTTTCTGGAGACCTACAAAGCCACATGAAATAATAACCATTAGTTTTGTTGATAATGTTGAAACTTTAAAATAACGATAAAATAACCTGGATAATAATCAGGAGATATTTTACCTTGAAATGGGACACAACAAAGGCAGTGGTCGAAATCATGGCTTAGTGGTTAGCACTGTCGCCTTGCACCGCCAGGGTTCGAGTCCTGTCTGTGTGTGGTGTTTGCATGTTCTCCCCGTGCTTGGTGGGTTTCCTCTGGGTTCTCTGGTCTCTTATCACGGTCTAAAGACGGAAGAATTAGGTTAACTGCCGTTCCCAAATTGCCCATAGTGGGTGTGTTCCCTGCAATTTATTGGCACCTCATCCAGGTTGTACTCTGCCTTGCCTCTTTCCAGTATCCTAGTATAGGCTCCAGGCCCCACGCCCCCTCTACACAGGATAAATGTTTACAGACTATGAGTGAATGAGTGAGTGCGGGTCACCAACAGTATAAGATGGTTAATGTGTGTTAACATTAAAATAAGCTAGGAAACAGATCACCCTGAGAACTTAGGGAAGAAAGGGCCCTGGGAACATACAATAGGTATACGTTGTATGTCTGCAGTGAGCAGACATTTCGAATTGAAGTCATTTATTGAGATCAGCATCGGGAACCCTTACAGGATTAGGAATTCTAAGGTGTTTTCATTTTCGTTTTCGAATTGTGTAAAAAAGTCTTAATTGTGATTTTTAGTGAAAGGCATTCCGGTGAGTCTTTGTTTAAATGTGGCCAGGCACTCAGCTATTCAGAGGGCACCTTAATTTCGAAAAATATAGGTGTATGAGTCTTGATAGACAATCGACCTAGACCTGCAGCACAACATTATAAAACACCTAACGTGCATTAGGTCACTTATGTCTAGGAAAATTTCCAATTGTAAAATATTCTGGATTTTTTATGGTCACATATTGTACCCATAAAAAGAAAAATGACTGCATAAGAGTTATACGAAGTCTCAAAATCGGTCTGCATTTTCCAGAAATGCAACTCAGATCCTGCATTCTGCATGCTTCATTTACTTTCTGCTTCGCTCCTTTTCCAAATGTGCTGTTTCAGTGTCTGAAGCTTTAAAGCCTTGAATAAACTCCCCTGTGAGGAAGTGTATTTCCTAGCCAATCATAATGCAGAGACTGAAAATGTCGACGTTCAGGACCTTATTAAGCATTTCCCGACTGTCTTATTCCTTAGCCTTTAGTCGCTATCCTAGCATTATTCACTGTAGCTCTCCGAAATGGGGCC
The DNA here is from genome assembly GCA_011419295.1 of Clarias macrocephalus. Lineage (NCBI taxonomy): Eukaryota > Metazoa > Chordata > Actinopteri > Siluriformes > Clariidae > Clarias > Clarias macrocephalus. The sequence continues at coordinate 28,305 of JAAGKR010001171.1, forward strand.
GAGAGAACGTCCAGAGCTGAGAATTGAGAACTGAGTCTCTTGGTATATGAGGTCACAATAGGGGGAAATCTGCTTTGCTTGTTTAAGCCCCTGATACCAATAAAAAATGGAAAATGGTAAAATAACAAACACCTCCCTGGACTGGAGACCTAGCTGACTATCTGAACACCCCCTTTAACAGGGCTGTAAAGACACAGTATTTTAGTTCCAGCACAAATTGCAAGAGAGCTGAGATACATCTTTTAATATACTGTCCTGAATATTGAAACTTCCAGTCGGAATATTTGCGCCACATCTTAGCACCGCAGTTCCTTTACTATAACAGAAAAATCATATTCAACTCTGTGTCTTTTCTAGTCAGAAATCAGGATACACGGCTACAGTCGACTTGTTACAGGTGGGGAAAGTATTCACAGATGGTAGATTTAGTTAATGATTCCACACGCTCCTTTAATGGGCCGATTCCTAATTGAAACCACCATGATGGATTAGCTGCACCGTCAAGTTGATGCTAATTAATCAAATCTTGCAAACAAATGCACTGAGCTGAGCCTGAGAGAAAATCAGTCTCATATCTAAGGTCAGATGATAATGTGTGATGAGTTGAGGCAGAACACAAGTGCATCGAATTAGTGTGTCGTTCAATTGGGGCGTTTTACAAAAATCGTTATCAAAGGTTGTATTATGGGTCAAATAACAGGCAACACGCAAGCGTAATCTACAATCGTAATGCATGAAGACTTTATCAGAGATCAAAACCAGAAAACACAGAACTCTGAATTACAAACAAAGCTCAGTGATGCATATTAAACAAGCAAGTTTGCAAAGAAACAAAGACAAAGGGTGGTATAAGTTTGGGATCTGAAACAAGACATGAGGGGAAGATAAAGCAGTTTCAGAAAGAAAAAAAAAAAAAGATTGAAATCCAAAGCATATACATGTGAATATAAAGTGCAAATCTTTAGGATGTCCATGTGAGACCGTCCACAGTAACTGTTCACATCTCCAGCATTTGGCAGATGAACGTGTACAGAGCCACTGCTTGGTTGTCTACTCACAAAACAAATCCATATCCTTGTACAGATTGGCCAGAGTCTACAGACACTCACGAGCTACAGTACAACGCTGCCAGAAACAAGAATCCGAGCAGATAAATAAGCGATGCGTACATGCGTTTTAAGTGCATGGTTAGTGTTTGTTCAAGTGCTCATATCAGCTGTTCAAACAATCAAGGGAAGTTCATAGCAAAAAAAGAAGAAAAAAAAATTCATGATGCTTGTCATCCCGGTGTTCTTAATGGCGGTGTTTCAAGCTGTGCTGTACTTGTGGCTCAAATTACTTGAGGTAGAATACAGAGAAATCATTTGATGATGGAGGGAGAAGAGAAAGCAGCCAAAGCACTGAGGCATATTATACACCAGGAGATATGGGCACTGAGCAAAAGTGCTCGTTTCCATGTCACCTGATACGAGTGTTCTTTCAGGTCCAAAAGAAAACCACTTCCAAGAAGGAACAAGAAAATACTAAAGTACATACCATTAAGGTGCTTTTAAAAGAGTTTGAGTTTAAAGCAAATTAATTGAATAAAAAAAAAGTTACAGTTTTACAGTTTTGAAGAAAATCAAGTACATTTCCTCCGCAAAGGAGCAAAGATGTATTGCAAACTGATGCATAATAGGTTGTGCATCTTTTATTAATTAATTCATTTATTTATTTGCTCCTGTGCTGTTGATCACATTGGGTGACTTTCTATTGTTTCTAAGGCAATTATGGTTTTTGTGGTTGCTTATCCAATACTTACTCTTACTTTCTCATCTGTTTTTGGGACTGGCAATGGTGGAGTGATTTTGTATGGTGCTTAGGGTTAAGGGCCTTGCCCAAGGGCCCAATAGTGGCAGGGCTTGAACCCTCCATCTCTCTGATCAGCAACCCAGAGCCTCAACTTCCTGATCCACCACATCCCTTATTTATTTGTTTGTTTGTTGTTTGTTTGAGTCGGAAGGGTGGTAAAAAAAAAAGTAAAAAAAAAAGCACAAATGCCAAAATAGTATGTCTAAATTGTTTTGGTTAAATCAATGGGAATTTTATTATGTTATGTTAATGCTATACCTCAACCTCCCATAATTTTTTTCCCACAATAGATTTTTTTTTTATGTTATATATCAAAGGAGAAACTGAGATACATGGCAGCATTTAAACAAGAAGAAAAAGCTTTTTAATTACAAAGTTTGTTGAGGATCACAAGAAACATTGGAAAGTTCAGTTCGCAGCATCATCAACCTCCTCCTCTATCAGTTTCAATTTCACTTCATTATTTAAAGACGGCACCTTATCACAGAAGTCCATAACAACATTCTCCAAAATCCATCAAACGCATTTAGTCCGTTCATATCAGATGCTATTTTGTAATTATGGAAAAATTATTTGCCAGATTAAAGTGAATGTCCATAAACAGTGTTTATCAGATTTCATAGTCAAGGTTTTCTTATGTTCACCATAATGGTTTTTATAGGGTTGTAAAGAAGAAACTTTAGCCAAGAAATATAATTTCACCAGATATCAGTCTAGTACTAGACTAGTAGTATTTGATAAACTGAAAAAAGAGTAAAATCTAATGATATTTGTAGTACAGTGCATTTAAATTCTCAACTCTGATTGGTCAGAAGATATTGACAGATTAGTGCACATCATTGACATTACTATTCATGTATAAAACCAATGATGTGTCTGCATATTCCTGTGGTGTAAAACACTTTAGTACTGTATGTGCTGTCATTGGCACCTCTTTGTGGTGTCAGAATGCCCTGAAGCATTTTATTACTTACTGATCATACTAAAAATTAAACAACTGTTTAAACAGTGAATCGAAACTTATGCAAAATTAGTGGAACTAGGCGTTGATTGTTTCACTTAAATCTGACAGTAAAAATTACAAAACAATCACACAAACCCACATCGTGCCATCGCAAATCCTATACTAGACACATACACTGTACATAATAAAAAAGGAACTGAACACATCCTTACAGTCTTTTGAAATCTATGACTTTTGATATTTTCATCATCTCAGTTTTCTTCACTCTTTTTTTTGTGTGCTGTATCCGAGTCTCTTTTAACCGCCGTCTAATAAATTATAAATGTGTTTAACTTAAGTAAAGTTTCTCTCTCTGAAGCACATTCTTTATTTAGAGAAGTTTAACTTTAATGCTGCTCTGCAACACTGAATGACTTGAATGAGAATTTCAGCTCTGCATGCCAACTATAGTGGACTAATGAAAAGAGAGAGCGAGAAAGAACGTGAGTCACGCTGCAGCCATGTAAATAGACGCCGAGAAGCGAGAGCGGCCTGCACAAGGGGAATATTCAACAAAGAGAAAGACAGAATGAAAAGAATCCATTAGAAAGTGAGCTGACGAGCTAAAGTGAATTGGATATGAGCGGTCCGAGCTCTTGGGACGTGGCCTGGATTCTCATGACTGAAATCCCACACCTCGGAGTGACGGAGCCGAGCTGATTGGTCAAACGGGGCTCTGATGTTACCCGGCTACGGCTATGCAGGCAGCCATGGTCAGTCATGGATATGATTGGAAATAACTAACATTTGCATAATTCAACTCTCTGTAGACCTGAGCTGGCTTACGGAAATATAGGAGGGAGTTTTTAACCTCCTGGAACATTGTGTTATCTGGTAAAGAATGTAAAGGAAATCTCTCTCGCACTCACACACGACACATATTTCCCATGAGCAGTGTTTTTTTTTTTCTTAGCCTGGGTTGGCATGTATTGTCCTCTGTCAAGAATGCAACGGTGGAGACGTTACATACCTCAGAAAAAGAAAAAAAAGCCTTCCTGCTTTTAGGAATATTACTGATAACATTCCAGTAGCATTTTCTGCATATGTGCAAGAAGAAGGTCAAAGTTTTCCTTTACTTGTCTTTGAGTCAGAGAAAAATGACCATTCAGCTAACCTGATAAAGGCCTGTATGAATTGGATAATCCTGAAAAGAAAATGTAAACACATGGAACATGTCTTGTATGTTTGTAATTTGAGTCTTTAATATATTCTGTATGTATCTTTATCGGACTTAAATCTCTGTACTGCACATTGTTACTACATGCATTCCTCCATCCAAACATCCAAACATCCGTTTAAACTGACATTGCTAAATTGTACTTGGCTGCGATGACGTACTGTATAACTTTCACACCAATGATCAGTGCTATTGGGGATTTTACATTGTTACACATTCACACACCCAATGTTTTCCTATGGGCAGTTTGGAAACATCAGTTAGCCTACAACACATGTCTTTGGACTGTGCAGGAAACCAGATTGCATGGAGGAAACCCACCAAGAACGAGGAGAACGTGCAAACTCCAAGCACGCACACCAGAGGGGAAATCCAAACCCCCAACCCAGGAGGGGTGAGATGTCAGTGCTAACTGCGATGCCATTGTGCCACCTTGTCGCCATACAGAACTATAAATATGCAAGAAGTAGACATTTTGTAGTAGACTTTTTCTACTACATGCTGCCGAAATATTGTTTTCTTTGATCGGTATCTTAATCAGAATTACAGTTCAAGTATTTTAAAGTCTCAAATTCAAACTGAACATGAAGAAAGCTGTATATAGATTTTATTCAGCCCGTGAAGAAAGAACATTACTGACATTTTCACAGCCGGCATCTGATTACAAACTGAACTGAATGAATAATAGTGAATCCATTTCGTTTTTCACTGAGAAAACCACACTTCACTAGCAAGGATTTAGATGGCTTTAAGAACACTGGTTGTGCTTGCCAGTATGTTTTTGCCCAAAACACCCACAAGCTGAGAAGTCATAGTATGGTATTGGTAGAAAAACACTATTTTGGCCAGCGATATCTAATGGAGGCAGGTCCATCATTGTAGATATGACATTTGGACACATATTGGTAAACAAAAAGCCTCGGAGCATGACAAGCTTACTATCAGTGGACTAATTTGAATAATTTTGATGTAATCTCATCAGCTAAATCAAACAAATCTTAGGTGATATGCAGCTTTTTATCAGCATCACAGATGAAAAATTCATTAAAAAAAAAACTTTTAGAGAGAATGTACAAGTTTTCAATAAACGCTGAATTTTAAAGAGGACTGCAGGAAGCATTAAACTTGTACCATGACCGATACTTGAAGAACACAAAAAGTGTAGGTTTGAAAATGTTTGGAATTAATGATTTAAGATAATCTGTCATTATCAATTAGATATTTTCACATTACAGATGTTTTGTGTCTGAATGTTTTGTGTCATGTGACGCTCTGTGTCAAAACAAGAAGCGCGTACATGATACATGATACTCGGTACTCGTAATCCAAGACTTGCTTATTTTTCAAGTCAAAATTGATTTAAAATCTTTGCTCGTCTTGCGAAACACTCTCAAACCACGTTTCTTGCAATCCGAGGTTCCACTGTTATTATGACAGGAAAACTACGTAGGAAATTATTAAATCAGCAAGTGTTTGTCTTCGTCTTTTTCAACCATCAAGTCCTGTAGGTCTTCGGCTTCAAGCAACATGTCTTCATAAATTGTAGTAATTCTTTATAAGTCTTCATAGGCCTTGTCGATTGAACACAACTATTTTCGAAGAGTTAAGAAGACTTCTTGTTTGAAAATGAAGACTTTTGAAAACTTCATTATTGAAACTGAAGACTTAGGAAGACTTGTTCAATGAAAACGATGACATGCTTTTTTCTGGTCCTTTCCTCTCTCTTTCCTTTGCTTTGGATTTTTCATCATTTTGTGGCTTTTTTTTTCTTGCTCAGCATTGAACTTTACTTTTCAATTTACAAGTAAAAGTTTAGTCAGTATAAACAAAAATAGTCACTTAGTATAGTAGTCTATGTGGTTTGGTAAGAACCCTATGAATTATGCCTTCCTTTTCCCTCCACAGGAAGGTTGATATTTGCATGGAATTGCCATGGGTTTTCCCAGACTGCCATACACATAATAATTCCCCTTAAATCCCCTGAGTCATCCTTTCCCTGTTCTGAACATCTACAGTTTTCTATCTTATCAGTTACTATATCTGTGTTATTAGAACAAAAAATTGCAATTTAATATTGCACTTGATAAAGTATAAATAAATTGGAAACGACATCAGATTTTAGCTATACCATAGAGTTCATCAAACCTTCTTAATAATTCTACTGTAGTACTAACTAGCACTATCACATTTAGCAGCTAACACAGTGCTAACCCTAACCCCCTTTAAAATAATCACATTTTGTTGCTTTGCAGCCTGAAATGAAGACAGGCACCGTTTTTGTTTTATGCAGCTGTATTTACTCGGTGTAACTTTTAACATCCAAGTGACTGGTATAACACCAACCATCATGTCAAGAAAAAAGAAGAAAAATTGAAAACAGAATCATAAATAGGGGAAAGAATCACCCCCTCCTAAAAATAATCGTAAACTCAATCAGGTGAAGCTAATCACATTCTCAATGTGATCTGTGATCAGCTGTGGTCATTTTGATTAGCTCAGCATGAAAAGCTGGAGCATTTCAGTCGCTGGTAGTGCAAGTGTTTACTGTTCTCAGCTCACTATCTCAGCTCATTAGCTCATCAACCATTGAGGTAGTTAACACAGTATTGGGTTGTGTCATGTTGTTTGGTGTGTTGTTGCTTTTGTTTGCATATTTGCTCAAGCACTTTGTTTTCTTTTTTTAATAGTACTTCGTTTTTTTTGTTAATTTATAGTGTTAACACATTAGCTAGTCAGCTAATTAGATGTCTTAGTTAGCTAGTTAGTTTTTGTTAATTTTCATTTCACTGTTTACTCAACTGTAGATAAAATAGACAATAAAAGACAATAAAACCCTACTTAACTACTTGGCTTGACTTGACTTGAAGTGAAGCAAACAATCAAAAATGTTAAAGGCTTTATCACTGTCTAGAAGCACAGGGAAGTTTATTATTAAGAAATGGAAGGTATTTTGGTACAACAAAGACCCTCCCTAGACCAGGACGTTGCTCCAAACTGGATGAAAGAGCCAGGAGGAAACTGTTCAGAGAGGCTCCTAAGAGGCCTACAGCAACTCTGAAGCAGTTGCAGGAATTTATGACAAAGAGTGGTTATTGTGTGCACATGACAACATGCTTGCAAAAAAAAAAAAAAAAGGAATTCCTAAAAGGGGGCCACATTCAGTCATGAATGAGCTTTGCAAAAATCCAGGTGGTCAGATGAGATTAAAATGTATTATTTGGCCACAAGACCGAACGATTTGTCTGGCAGAAATCCAATACAGCTCACTATCAAAATAACACCATTCCTACAGAATAGCGTGGAGGAGGTAATATCGAGTTACGGTGGTGTTTCTCAGTTATAGTGGTCATTCTTTTTTTCAACTCTGTGATTCTGTTTTATTTTTCTGACATGGTGTTACATCTTTCACTTAGATGATAAAAGTTACAGTGAGTAAATACAGCTGGATAAATCAAAAACTGTGTGTCTGTCTTCATTTCAGCCTGCAAAGCAACAAAATGTGATTATTTTAAAGGTAGAGTCATTCTTTTCTATACTTTCTTCCACTGTAGCTTTACAGTTTTACAGAACAGAGAATAAGTGTAGATGCTAGCTTGCTAGTTAGAGGCAGCTTTCCTAGGATGGGTGCAGGATGTTTATTAACAATTCCAATTACCACACATTTAAAAAACACAGTGATAGCAATAAAATAAAATAAAATACAGAACATTGCACTTGTAAATTTGAAAGTACAACAGAATTCATAGTTCATCAAGCCTTTTAAATAATTCTACTGTAACTAGCACTAGCACATTCATCAGCTAATATGTTTACATTTTCACAGAACAGAGACTAGACGTAGATGCTAGCTTGGTAAATAGAAATAATAATACAAAAAAAAACACGGTGATAGAAAAGGGAAAACACAAAGCTTAGCAAAGGTAAGCAAACTGGTTTTAAGGCTCAATAGACAAGTGAGTGAAAGAGGCTAATATCTGTACTGGAATGGATTGTGCATGTAAGAGTAGCTGCCTATTATTAGCTCTTATTAACAATCAGGCTAAATGCTTTTAAAATGATTGTATCCAGTTAAACAGGAAGTAGTTTATTATTAACTGTGCAGTGATATATGGGATAAATGTTGTCTTTTAAAATATGGTGTGATGTTTTTAAGCTACAAACTGCTCTTAGGTGTTACCTAACGTCTGATTAAGAAGTAAAGTACAATAAAAGCTTGTGTACTAGTAAGTACAGTAAAAACAGTGTGGGAACACACAATATGTCTATTGAGTGTTTAATGGTGAGAGAACTTTGGACACCAAGGATAAGAAACTTGAAGAAATTTTATATTTATCCAGGTAAAGTCTATTATATAAAAGAATAAGAGAGGAAGCAAGACAAAAACATTTACAATCTGGTAGTAAATAATGCAAAAAAATTGCACTGTAATTATAATTCTTTTTTCATAACGCTGTTGAATTCTCAAATCTGATTAGTCAGAAGTTGTGGAACAATCACAGGTTTAAATGAATGCACTTGCTTTTAATACCTTATCCTTTCTATAGTAAGAGAAAGGATGCTTCTCACTATGAGAAAATCACACTTCACAAGAAGGGTTTTACTGTAGGTACTGTAGGTAACACAGTGGCTCTGCTTAACACTATATTGTTGCCCAAAACACCCACAAGCTGAGAAGTCATAGTAGTCATATTGGTAAAAAAATAATAATAAAACACAAATTTACCCAGCGATATATATGGAGCCAGGTCACGGATTCATCATTTATACCGCTTTATCCTGTATACAGGGTCACAGGCGGCCTGGAACCAATCCCAGGAGACTTAGGGCATGAGATGTGGTACATACTCTCATTCACACACTGTGGACAATTTGGGAAAGATTGTTAGCCTAGTCTGCATGTCTTTGGACTGTGGAAACCTACCAAGCACGGGGAGAACATCCAAACTCCATACACACAGACCCAAGGCAGGAATCAAACCAGGACCCTGGAGGTGCAAGGCGACAGTCATCATTGTAGATATGACATTCGGACTCGTATTGGTAAACAAAAAGCCTCGGAGCATGGACAAGTTTAGTATCGGGAAACATCATGATAATATGCAGCTTTTTATCAGCGTTATGGATATGAAATGAAATGGAAAGACTTTTAGAGAGAGTGTACAGGTCTAACTACTGTAGAAAGCTTTACACTTGTACATGACAGATACAGTACTTCACAAACACAAAAAGTGTATATTTGAAAATGTTTATAATAAATAATTTAGGATAAGGCAGCATTATCGATGAAAAATTTTCATGTTAAAGAAGTTTCATGTCTGAATCAGTGACTTTTTCTGGTCTTTCCTCTCTCCTTGATTTCCTTTGTAGTTTTCATCATTTTTTGTGTTTATTTTTGCTCAAAACTGAACTTTACTATTTCATTTACAAGTCGTCAGTATAAGCAAAGGTAGTATTGTAGTGCATCAGTATGGTTTGGTAAGAACCTTATGAATTATGCCTTTCTTTTCTCCCCATGGGAAGGTTGACATTTGCATGGAATTGCCCATGGGTTTTCCCAGATTCCCACGCACATACTAATTCCCCTTAAATAACCTGAATCATCCTTTTCATGATCTAAAAATCTTCAGCTTTCTATCAGTTTCTATCAGTTGAAAGTACAACAGAGTTCATAGTTCATCAAAACGTTTTAATGATTGTACTGTAGCACTAACTAGCACTAGCACTAGCACAATCATCAGCTAATATGTTTACATTTTCACAGAACAGAGACTAGGCGTAGATGCCTGCTTGGTAAATAGAAATATAAAAAAAAACAGCAACACAGTGATAGAAAAGGGAAAACACAAAGCTATGCCCGGGAAATCCTTACAAAGGTATGCAAACTGGTTTGAAGGCTAACAGGAACTAGCGAGTTCAATAGGCAAGTGAGTGAAAGAGTACTGGGAATGGATTGGACATGTAAGACTAGCTGTCTATTATTAGCTCTTATTAACAATCAGGCTAAATGCTTCTAAAATACTTTCAGCCAGTTGAACAGGAAGTAGTTTATAATTAACTGCGCAGAGATATACAGGATTGATATTGTCTTTTAAAATGTGTTACATGATATTTCATAAGCTACAAATTGCTCTTGGGTACTAACTAATGGCATCGTATCAAAGATTAAGAACCAATAAGTACCTTAAAAGTGTCTTCAATTAAACTTTAATGCTTTCAACATGAAAATGGAAACACACAATATGCCAACTGAGTGTTTAATGGTGTGAAACCTTGGACACCAAGAAGAAGCAGCTTGAAGAAACTTGAGATTTATCCAGGTAAAGTCTTTTGTAGATGCATTAAGGAAGAATGAGAGAGGAAACGAGACAAAAAACACATTTACAATGTGATGGTAAAAAAAACTGCAAAAAGAGACTCAACACTACTAAAAAAAAACGAATCTCACACTGAGACCCTTCATGGGTTCTTATTTCACAACGCTGTCGAATTCTCAAATCTGATTAGTCAGAAGGTGTTAGAAGGTGTAATAATCAGGTTTAAATGAATGCACTAGTTCTAACACATTAACGTTTCTATAGTAACAACTTTACAAACCGATGTACAGTACTGTGCCTTAAGCCCCGACATTCCTTCATACTAAATAAAATTTAATTAAGTGATGCAGAATAAATTACAGAAATTGAACCTGTGACAAGTTGCAAAGTGCATAAAGATTTTTTTTAATGGTTGTTTATGTAACAACCTCAGCAGCAACCTTATTTTCCCTCTCGTCTGTTCCAACCACTCAGCATTTAGCATAACCGGTATACTAATCACCAGTCTGATCATCTCTTTCTCCTTGGTTTATGCCTTAAGTTAGATGGTTGTTTTCATGCTTGAATGATTCATAGGTCACTGTGTGGCTTAACAAACAAAAAACATTCCTCTGAATTTGGACTGAAAATGAGAGCTAAGGAATCCTGGAGAGCTCTTGCTCAAAACTACATAAGAAAATTAAAGAAAGTCTGACTCTTTGAAAGCAAAATATGAAGAAATCAGGGGTGGGTTAAGACTTTTTGCACGTTACTGTATACTCTGGATGTGACACATATTTGCAATAAATTGACTGATTTTAAATGTATTTTTCTGATTAAACATTGAGGTGTTGAGGTTTCTGTAAAGATATAAACACTTATGGAAGGAGTCTCCAGTACCAGTAACTTTTATTTGTTTTTGTTTTCCTTAGTAACGTAATACAGTTGGTTTGTTTATTATCAACTGTAAAAAAATGAAAAAAAAAAAAAAGTTCTTGTTCTCTATGTTCCATAGAATAAACTTCAAGAAACCTGCGACTACAAGTTATGCAGTATACAGTACATAATGAATGAATTAATGTTTTATCATATTATATTGACTGCATTATAACGTTTTAGAGATGTCCCAAAACATATGATGCAACAGTGTGAAGTGTTGTTAGGGTCAGTGCTTTCTCACTGTTGTTGCGGTATAATTTTTATTATAAAAAATTCCGTGTTGTTGTGCTGTTCTAGTAAAGTAATCAGTTCTGAAGTCTTGGAGAGTTTTGTTCCTGATATACTATAATGGAAAGCTGATAAAAAATCATAAGGATGTGGCCTTTTCATAAATATTTAAATGTTGCGTAATTGCAGGGCCTGTTTTATATAAACCTTCTGATTGGTTAATGACGTGAAGTCTCCTCGTTACTTCGAATTTCGAGGAAGCGATTAATCTTAAGCCGCACTTTATGATCTTCTTATTAAGCATCCTGCTTCTTGATTAAATCACATCTGAAAACCTCTTCATCAACCCCCTGCCAGTCCGCCTGCAGACAGAAAGCCTCCCCTGCCTTCATTAGCGTTCTCATTAGTGACAGTACAGCACCTCAATTAAGTCTTATCACTCCTTCTTTTTTGTCCAGCCAGGAAATGAAACACTCTGATCCAGAATGTTATTACCCTTCATAAGAGGTTGAGCTGGTGTCTGTGAGTGTGTGTGTCATGGCTTGGTTTAGTGTGTGCCTGGCTGCTCTGTATTCAAGGTGTGTATGAGCCGTGACTCACGTAAGTCTCCATCAGGGTGCTGCACAAGCTGATTGGCCAGGGCACGCAGTCTCTCGGGCCAATCGGAAGCTGCTGAGATGACCGTCCAGGCACACAGGGCGCACGGAGAGACCGCTGTATCCAAGCAACCCCGTCCCTGGATCAGATTAAGACCTAGGACGAACAGTGTCGAGGAGAAGTATGTCATTCCAAAAAAGAAATCCTAAATGAGACAGAAATAGAAGAGCACACAGGGAAACCTGTGCACATGGTCATATCAGATGTTTTGGGTCTGCTTCCGATTGAATGTGTTTACACAGTATTTTAAAGTTTACTAAGATGCTGGACTATGATTTGGTTATGTTCCTCTTCAAGGTCATAGGATCGGCAATACTGTTGTACTCCTCAACAAGAAAGTGTAGACCAGGGTGTTTTAATTTATTTTCATTTCCCCAGGTGTCCTGATATAGCGGCTACATATAGTTAAATAAATAAACAAAGAATGCACATAATGGTAGAATGTTTTTAATGTACTTAGCTAGTTGCTTATTGTTTGTTTGAAATTAATTATTGATTTATTATACTTTACATTGTCAGAGATTTGAGGCAAAGTTGGACACTATTGCGGATCTGTTTAGTCAAACACATTGATGATAAATGACAAAAGCCAATGAAATGCAGAACATCAAAATCCAGACACGGAGAAACATAACCAGGAATTTTTTTTTTCTCTCTTTTACTTATTTTGTGTATTATGTTCCTAAAATATTGTTTGCCTTTTTGAAATGTACCAAGTACTAAGCTGCCTCTGACTACTAATACTGATAAAACTAATACAAGCTCTACCACTTTTACTATGAAGGGCGTTCAGGTCGACCCGGGACTTTTGATTGTGCAAAGTTCTGAGAGTAAAAACACTCTTTATTTCTCCCGTGCTACAGTAATGCACTTAATCCAGTGTTTCACTAGTGCTTGGGCACCATCAAGGTATAAAGATTTCACAATCATTCACCAAAACCATTTGGTGTAAAACCGCAAAAACTAGGAGTTCTTGCCAGATACACCGTATAGTCCTGACCTCATGTGACCTTCACATCTTCACAAAAAATTTCCTGGGTTGACTTGAATGCCCATGGTACGTCTATTACAGTACTTCTACTATTACCATTACAACCACTACTAATCATATCCCCGCAAATTCAACTTAGACTTTTGTCCAAAATGGCGATTATTTTTTAAATAAATGATTTAGCATAAATGAGCGTTATGGATGTGACGTGTCTGAATCAGTTCTTTAACATTTATAAAGGGCACAACATTTTAACATGAATGATTTGAAATCGTAATAATGCGTAAACTAAGTCGCAATTTATTAAAACAGAAATGACTTTTTTTTTCTCATCCTTTCCCCTTTATTTTTTGTTTTTTCTTTGTAGTTTTCATCATTTTTGTGCCTCTTCCTGGTTTCTTATGCTCGGCATTGACCTTTTCTATTTAATTTACAAGTCAATATAAGCATATGTAGTATTTTTAGCGTATCAATACGCTTTGGTAGGAACCTTATGAAATATGCCTGTTCTTTCCCATGGTAATGTTGACCTTTGCATGGAATTACCCAGTAAGTTTACCTCTTACAGCAGTGTTTCTAACAGGAACCTGCTAAAACCAGGCATCTGATGTTTTCTAAGAACCCCATCTCCTGAGTAAGAAGTACAGGGACTAATCTTTACAGGCTGACAGATCAGCAGTTTATCCCCTGATTCACGGTGATGATCAGCATCTTTATGACCTGATGCTGGCGGATTCTGTGATCCAGCCTCAGTAAGACTCTGTCTGTCAGGACACTGCTCGCCTCAGCAGATATCAGGCTTATCAGTCTCCCTGTTGCCCGTAACACATAATGCTACAGTGTGTGTGTGTGTAAACTCAAGCAGTGCTGATAATTACCACAGCAGGCTCGGGTAAAGAGCATCATGAGTGGTCTTCCTGAATCAAACACTTTTTACATAACATATTAACGTGATGCATTTACAATTCAAATGACTTTTATTTAAACAGATAACATAAAGAGCTACAAAGCAAACTTCTAGCATAAGGCTGAATTCCAAACCCCTTTCAAACGCCTGATCAAGGGCACCACTTGGTGTGTGGAACAAGGGATTCGACACCTTACATACATAATTTAATGGTATTTCTAGTTTAATAGTTTCTATTTTTTACGCTATTTGGGGTTTAACCCCAGAACAGTTAATTAGCTACGGTATTCTAAAGCAGAATGACTGGAGACATAAAGAGAAATTTACGAGACTTTCAGGACTGTCCACCACCTCCGTGGTTTATTCTCCTCGCCTTTTGGCTACAAAATAAAATTAGGAATTTAAAACTACTTTATTACCTGGCCACACATGAGCATTTGGTGAAATCAAAATGAAGTGTTCCAAAAAGCAGGTAACCGATTGTCAGTCACACATCGAACTTTCTTTCGGCTGCTCCTGTCAGAAGAGAAGATATGCTAATTTACAATGTAAATGGAGAATGCCCTTATATCATAAAAATTTACCTTGAAAAAAAAAAAACTATTAGTTCATCTCAAAATTCGACAGATGGCTCATTTTTTAATACGTGCTTATGAGTGTGAAATTGAAATCTACTTAATAAACGAGATCTCATACTTTTATTCCGAGCACGTCATGGTAAAAAATTTTAGTTCATTCCAAACTCCAACAGATGGCGCTGTACATTTTTTAAAAACGCGCTGAGGAGTATACAATTAAATTTCGCACTCATGAAGTCATGACATAGCTAGTGAAAAATATGATTTGTGAATATGATTTTTTAAATAAATTTTTACAGATTAACATTTCATATTATTACAGTACATTACAAAAAAATAATCTGTGGTTCATTAAATATGACAAAAACAAATCTGTGATTTGTTTTTATACTACATTAGTTTATGTCAATATGAAGCTACAGTATGACCCAAAGTGTATATTTTACTAGCTTTTCCTGGATCAAATTTGAAACTATCATTTTGCAACTAGAAAAACTGAATTAACATTTACTTGAACTGATTGCATTCACAGAATGGTAAACAGTTCACATTTTGAGCGATATGGATTGCTTGTTTTTATAATTTTTTGTTTTATCTCATGGTGTACTGTATTATTTTAAAAGATCAAGAGTTCACGGTAAACCCTCTTTGTTTTTCTTAGTCATGTGTGTGGTGCGTATTTACGTGTACACACGCTAATTAAGTATACAGTATGAAGGCTTGCACTGTAAGAGCCTTTTTTTTTTCATTTATCTTTTCCAGATTATTCAAATTCCTGATTGAAAACAGCTGATTGTAGGTTGCAAGTCAAATGGCTTTGTGCGTCATTGAGAAGGTGATTAGCTACACTTGATTGAGTTTAGGTCATTTTAAAGAAAGGGGTGATCCTTTTCCAAATCAGTGATTCTGTTTTTTTTTGTTTGTTTGTTTGTTTGTTTTTAAACAAAAAAACATTGAATTAGAAGGTGTCCAAACTTATGACTGGATATGTCAGTTGGATAGAAACATAAAAAAATATATAGAGAGAAAATATTTAGTGGATGAAAATTTTGAGGAGTATGTGGCGAGACGTGGCTTCTCCATCCTCCCCTTTTCACCTTACAGCTAAGAATGCTGTGTCATGCAGCTGTCTACAAGTGTGTGCCTGTGTGTGAGGGACTGAATTCCACAGCCCTGTTCCATCTACCTGTTTGCCGCTTCAGTCTGCACATATCATTCACACACTTCACAACCAGGCTGAATGGGTGGATTATCCAGAGGTGATATCTGGCATCACCGATGACGTACGTGTCACACTCACGCGCATACACACGCACATGCTCACAAATGCAACCTTTGTTTTGTTCACAATAAAGCAGCCAGAAGGAATACTCATACTCTCTTGTTTTTCCAAAAGAGGAAATCAAGAAACAAATGAGTGTGACTGAGGCTGTCTGGACATGCCTGGTTTTAGTGTGTCATGGGTCGGTTTAACAAAAGTGTGCGAGGCTATAAATCTGTAGTCATGCAGGAAAACACATTAGAGGTTCTTTTTTTATGTTTTAATCTCGCCTGTGAGATCTTTGATCTGCTTTGATCATGTTACAAGCATGAATAACAATAAAGAATAACTAAAAAAAAAAATCAGTTTGTGATCAGCTTTCAAAATGTCTTTGATATTCCTGTGAAAAAGAAAAGACAGGAAATCCATTATTGGTTTCAACTTTTTCACTTTATATTTGTTCTTTTTTTAATATTTAAGATGCAAATATTTCACAATAACACAAAGCAAAATCTGTTTCTCAGCCTGTAGATTATATTCCTGTTGGTATCTGTATTCAGTGTTACAGAATGAAGTGAGTGGGTGTGGCCTAAACATGATATTCATTATTACATACTGTATAAACCCCAGGTTCTATAATTTTTGTTTATTTATATCTACAAAATTTGCTTATATTTATTATTAGAGGTCTTGGGACCTCTGTAGTCCAACAGTCATTATTATTGTATTTATTCTTTTTTTTTTTTTTTTTTTTTACAACTGTGGTTTACATGTTTAGGCCACGCCCACCTCAGTCAACTTGGAAGCGCCAATTATCTTAACCTGCATATCTTTGGACTGTGGGAGGAAACCCACTTAGCACAGGAGGGACATGCCAACTCCATGCACACAGACCCGTGGTGGGAATCGAACCCGGACCCTTTAGGTGAGAGGACGCAGCGCTAACCAGTACGCCATCGTGTCATGATCAACTTATTTAAACGATATCACCGTTACCTCAACCAATCAGTTACTATGGCTCATTGCATATTTGTATTAAAGAACAAGGTCTTAAGGTCAAATCTTCAGACTTTATTGTGATTGTTTTGTAATTTCCTGTTTATTGGATGTCAGTGTGTCAACTATCCCATTCATATCTATATCGAACAGCCGTAGCACTGACACTTGAATTGAACAACATTGACTGTACCAGTCAACCCGTGACATGATCATGGTCACCCAAGACGCATCTGTGGCTGTAGGCACCAAAGGTCCGATCCCACTGAAAAGCCAATGTAGCACAAATTGCCGAAAAAAGTCAATGCTGGCCACGAAACAAAGCCTCCAGATTCCAACCTGATTGAGCATCCATGGAATGCGCCAGACAAACAAGTCTGATCCGCCGTGCAACCTACAGCACCCAAAGGATACGCTGCCCGCACGAGGGGAACCTACACAATACTTGGAATAATATTTTGCTTTTTAATCT
This sequence comes from Clarias macrocephalus, assembly GCA_011419295.1. NCBI lineage: Eukaryota > Metazoa > Chordata > Actinopteri > Siluriformes > Clariidae > Clarias > Clarias macrocephalus. Next base: position 45,658 of record JAAGKR010001171.1, read on the forward strand.
TATGGCTGATCGGTGTACATTTGGTATCTGTTCAGAAGAAGATTATCTTTCACTTGGTCAGTTTGAGTAAGTGGACAGGAGTAGCTCAGTGGTTAAGGCATTGGACTACGGATTAAAATGTATGTTGCTCTGGATAAGGAGGTCTGACAAATGCCATAATGTAAAATAAAGCATTTAAGGTGATGTATTTGTGTACATCTCTATCACACATATAGAGTATATTCCAAAAGAGAGCAGTGTGTGACATCTTAATACACTATTGAATTGGAATCCAGCTCTCTCTCTCTCTCTCTCTCTCTCTCTCTCTCTCTCCTACACACACAGTGACACAGAGGCCAAGAAGCCACCAGGGCAGTCTGTCCATGTACTGTACTGTACATCTGCAGCTCTCACTCTGCGCGCTTCAGCCTACACACAGCTGCGTCGGAATCTGCTAATCTGCCTGAGTCACCCTGTCTAATCTGTCATCGCTCTGTCACCACTTCTTCATTCTGTCCACATTTCTTCATTCCTTCCAAATAGTTTTTTTTTTTTTTTTTTAACCGTTTAACCGGACACTCCGTTACTCGACAGCCTTCTGGCTTTCAGTACAGTACAGTACAGTACAGCATGGTACTCTACCCAGGCCCTGATCGCATCATTCTTGTTATATCCTTTGTGAGCTTGTGTGCATTGAAACTAACTAAGCATCTTTGACAGTGACAGTGATGTAAGATGACGGCAGAAGTGTAGTGTGAGCTGTAAGGCCGTCCTTGTAGATTTGTCACCAATTTACAGTAAAGTCGGAAAAAAGTTACAAAATTTGTATAAAAACTAAATCAAACCTTGAAGCACTTAAAAAAATTGTTCTGTGTATCAGAGCATCTTGTCATAGATAATGTCAGGATCTTGCGATTCTAGGTACTGGTTTATGTCTCTGAACAGATACACATAGTTCTGGTTATGTACACATTCCTGATGGCTAGAGTTGCCACCTTTGACTTGATTAAACTCAACTGACTGACCGGTCCTTAGAGACCTTGTTTTATGAAGGGTGTTCAAGTCAAACCGGGACTTTTGATTACACAGAATAACAGGACATAGCTATGAGAGAAAACCCGACTTTTATTTCTCTTATTTATGTAATCATTTTACTAATGCTTAGATATGATCTCTCAGTACACCAGAGCCATGATCAGACATCCTAGCCTTCTGTGTCCAAATGTTTCTGTGCTGGTTGCAGGCGGAAAGCAGTACCCATCTCAGTACCCATCATACCGTACACTCCGAAAGGGTTGCAGTTGGGTCTGGACTTCCTTAATGTGATTCAGTGGAACAAATCTAATACAGTAGATCTAAAGCATTTTAGATCCACAGGACTGGTTCAATCTAATATTCTCTGATTCCATACATTTTCTCAAAACTGCTCCTCTTTGTGCCTCTACTATACAAATAGCAGTCCGTAAAATTGTCCAATAATATGCACTCTATGTCAAATTGAGGACGTTTGAGCAATTAGAATCTATTTGTGATAAATAATGTTTTAACATGTTAAGCATTTTGAATTAATCAACGCTTTAAGAGAACTTCTCAATTCGGTTGCAAAACTTTAAATGCATTTCCCGAACAGTTAGTACAAACACCACAACACAACGGATTACCAGTAAAACCAATGCACCTTGCTAAAAGTAGTTCGTTTATCTCTCAAAAGTAAATATTTATGTCAATGAACAGGTCAGTGGCACCCGAATGACGAGTCGTTGTGTCATTGTTGATGAGCAGCGTAGTCACAGGCTTAGTCATCCGGTCAGTGTAACAGGGAACTCTGTAAGTACACTGCCTGGCCCAAAAAAAACAAAACAATTGCACACTCTAAGATTTCTTTTAATCCCCTTAATCTTCGATTACGGGACACAATGTGGTGTCCACTTCACATGTAAAAATGATTCCTCATGCTCCCAGAAGCACTCGTTCACATTCTGAGTCCTGGAACATTCCCGTGCAATCAGGGAAGAACAACTTCAAAGAGTCATTAATCCGGTCGTCAGCTGACTTCATTTATTTTGACACATAATGTTGCTGAGTCTCGACCTGAGCAACTGCAGCAACTTCATGCATTTCTTTTTATCCATCACTCTGGACTCACATGACCATTTTGGATTGCTTCAAAGTCCAATCTTTTTCGGTCCATAGCAAACTGAAGTCTTTTTCCTGATTAGTTTCAGTAATAACTTGCTGTTTAGTCCCAATCTTGAGTCGGTTCTCATTACATTGGGTGCATACGGAAATGCTCGTACTTTCACTATTAAATATACCCAAGTATATTTAAGCAAGGTTTAAATATACTTTAGTGTTTAAGTGATTTGCATTAATGATTTTTTTTTTTTCCAGACCACATTTCTTCCACAAAGTTGACGGTTCAGCACTTTCCTTCCAGGCTTTGACGGGTTCTTATCCCAGTTTCAGGAATTTCAAATATCCTTAGTTGTTGCCTTTGCTTCATGCAGGCCAAAAAGTTGACTCTTTTGAAACGGCAACTTTATTTGGCTAGGCAGAGTAAATCCTGATCAAAACCTAGCCGTCGAGCTAAGATTTGACGACTGTACTGTACAAGGCTGCACTTTGTCTGTGCACAGTTACTGTATGTGGACGATGGACATGTACAGTTTTCCTGAACGTGCCATTATTTCTTCACAGACCATGTCATCGTGATGCAAAGAAAAATAGAATGCATCACTGTACAGCACAAAGGGTAAAAAAAAAAATTTATGTATACATTAACAGTCTTTCTGCACCTCCTGATGTTCCTGTCTGTCTGCCCAAAGATTCTCATCCACATCTCAACGCAGCACTGAAAGAATCTTTTGGAACGTCTTATCCATCGTTTGTAGTCGCGTGCTCTGATGTCCTCATCCACGGCAGGAATTTAGGAGATCAAACTCTTTAAACATTCCTCTTCACTGGTCAAGGCAACATTCACCCACGAGCAGCTCATGCATTCAGGACACATTTACAAAAACATCTAAGACAAATGTCTAGAATGACAGATTATGACAACCAGTTCAATTTTTTTTTTTTTTTTTTTTTTTTTTTTTGCTATATAATGACGCATACAATGAGCTAATGCTTTGATGTTTTGGGAGGTAGACTATTAAACAGAGAAGCAGTATAATATATTTTGATCAGCATCACATAAGTGACTGATAATGTAGTAAAGAGCAGACAGTTTTAGTCATGACTCTATGAAAGCGTTTGCAATTCGTTCAAAAGGTTGAGACGTTGTTTTTATGAGCTGCACAAGTGACTATGGATGATGTACAATTTGTTTTGAGAATTTCACGTCTGATTTGAGGAAGCGACTGAGAAATGCTGACGGTTCTTATGTTTAACTTCTACATTTACATTTAGATTTATGCATTTCGCAGACGCTCTTATCCAGAGCAACTTACATAGGAGCTTTGAAGTTTCCATCATTAAACGTCCTTATGCTGGTTCACCGTGTTCGATTCCCGCCTCAGGGTCAGTGTGCATGGAGGGTTTCCTCCAGGTACTCTGGTTTCCTCCAACAGTCCAAAATTAGGCTGATTAGGCTGTTTCCAAATTGCCTGTAGTGTGTGTGTGTGTGTGTGTGTGTGTGTGTGTGTGTGTGTGTGTGTGTGTGTGTGTGTGTGTGTGTGTGTGCCCTGCAATGGATTGCTGTCTAGGGAGTACCCCGCCTTGTGCTCTAAGTCTCCTGGGATAGGCTCCAGGCCCCCCATGACCCTGTGTATAGGATAAAGTGGTATGGACCAGGGGTCATCGACCTGCGGCTCCACATGTGGATCTTTCATCTCTCTGCCAGCGACTCCCTGTGGCTCTGGAAAGTGTTCAATTTTAATGTATTTTATTTTAGTTCTTTAGTTTTTTTTCTTTTAAAGTAATTCTAAATTTGAAGATTATGGTGATCTTGTAACATTAAAATAAAATGTGTTACATTTTTTGTCGCTCCAAATATTCGTCCCAACCTGCAAAGGTGATATTGAAGAAATGGCACTGTTCTGCCGATATGTGAACTCTGCTTCATATGTTTTGCCAATATGTGCTCGCTCCAGTAGACACGATAAGAGGGATGACGGCACACAGAAGCAGATGGAGTTATTGGCTTGCTGCAGATATATAATTAAAGTTTGAGGAGGGCCCAAATAGACAGTGAGTATTTAATTTGAAAATAATCCATCGTTTGTTTGTTTTTTCCAGAGATAAAAAAAAAATAATTGTTGCATGCAGAAATAAAATGTCATAAATGCAACACACTATAGTTTTTTATACAAGCATAACGGCAAAAAAAACGATATATTCAGTGTTTTCCTGTTTTTTCTTTTCTGTGGAAAAACGGGTCCAATGACTCTTTAAATGGTTAAGGTTGCCGACCCCTGGTATAGACGATGAGTGAGTGAGTGGTTGGCTAGGATACTTACTAGAAGTATAATCAGTCATTCATTTTATTTATCTTGAGTACAGGTCCACAGAGGGCCAGGAGACTTTGGGAACAAGTTTGGGTACCCTCTTAGCCTGCGTGTCTTTGGACTGTGGGAGGAAACCCACCAAGTTTGGGGGGAACATGCAAACTCCATGCACAGAGGCTGAGGTGGGAATCAAACCCTCAACTCTGAAGGTGCGGGTCCACTGTGCTAACCACTACGCCACCTGTTGAGAAGGATGTTTATTTATTTATTTTTTTGCTGAGGGGGCAGGGGGAGTTAACCCAAATACCTAAGAAACAGATCAGATCTTCACTTAGAGTCGTGGCTTAAAGATTGCCAGTGACTCAGATGTACAGACATGTAGAGGAAGTTCATTAATTAGCGAATGAACGACTGTTTCCCCTCTGATTCTCTCATTCTTTATACTGATTATCCTGTACAGGAGCCTGTAGCGTATCCCTGGCAAAGGCGGGGAACACCCTGCACAGGGTGCCAATCATCCCAGGACACACAAGCGCACATACTCACGCACTACGGGCAATTTGGAAACGCCTAATCTGCATGTCAGACCCTTGACCCTGGAGGCCACAGTGCTGACTACTACGACACAAAACTACCCACGAGTATTTTATAGCTGCTGTGATGTAAGCGCTAACAGGAACTAGGCGTTTTCATGGACAACATTAAACATGAGGATGAATGGATGAAATATATATTAAATTGAAAATGGTTTTCTTATTTTTCTGCAAAAGATCCTTATCCTGTCTTTTTTTTTACTCGTTACGCCGTAGCGGTTTTGCTAAGTGGTTATTGCAAAGAGGATTACACTTCTTTTTAAAAAATACTCCTTTACCTATATTAAAAGTAAAAAAAAAAAAAAAAGAAATGCATGATTAACAAGATAATTATGTAATTATAAAAATGATGAGAATGATGAGAATGTGACGTCAGCTTCTGCCTCTCTCGTGGTGACGGTTAAGGCTGTGCAAGCTGCTACGTTTGTCATGCTAAACCAACCGGTCGTGATAGTAGACAAAACTGCGCATTAACTTTAAAAATGACTTCCTTATCGAATGAAGGCAGAGGAAATGGCGTGAGATCAGCCTGGCCTCTTTCATCCTCCTCTACTCGACAGCCTCCTACTTTCCTCAATCTCCACTATCATAAGGCTGATGGAATCCTTAATGACTTCCTAATACACACACACACACACACACACATACACACACTCACACAAAGAGCACCGGGAGCCAGTGTGTCTCCTCTCCTGCTCCATTTTATGACATTCCAGGCTCATGCTGGTCTAAAATAGCTAAGCTTGCTCTGCACAGGAAGTGGGGTGTGTGTGCACAGGAAGGAGCAGACAGGAGCTGGAGACAGCAGTCTGCTCAGCTCAGCTCAGGGTCAGGGGTGACATACAGCTCTGCTGTTCAGGAAACACGTACACACACAGAGGAATCGACATATACGGTGTATATGAAGTGACATAAATAGCTATTACAAATTTAATCCAGATATCCAGTACAGTATATACAAGTGGGTGTCCTGCAATACTGTATATTACGATTAAAAAGAAGAAAAAAAAAATCCTACATCAATCTGAAATTGCCCAAACACACACTCTGCAACACTGGTACACTTTCCCTCTTTCCCTGACTCAGTGTTCCTCGGGTCATCTCTCACTCTTCCGTCACTTCACCGCTTTTCCATTTTTAGCTCTTTTTCGTGGTTCGTCAGTGAGACCCCTGGTACCTGCTGTCTTTTTAAGGGCTGATCAAGGCAATTCCTCAGGAAAAGTCTCCTTGATGGATGAAGATCTAAAGGAAAATGGGACACGGCATGACCCAGAGAGAAGGCGTCAGGAAAAGCTAAGAATACGAACCACTGACTAGCATTTATTCCAGGCGCTCTGTGTGAGTGATTGGTTGGCTTGGGCAAAACCCTTTTTTTTTTTTGGGGCTCATTTTAGCATTTTCAAACCTTTCTTCCCGAACATACAGAAGAAAAATCCCCAAAACCGCAAAAGGTCATCAAAAGATGAAGTACAGTGTATTCAGCAAAACTAGCAGGACAACCTTCAGTGCACAACTCTTAGTGTAATTATCACTTATGCTTATTTATTATCTATCATTATGTCATCTTGTGTATCTTTTTATTTTATTTTATTTTTTACTATACCTTTTCATTTTTCTTCAACTGGCTGCTGTAATGATACAATTTCCCTTTGGGATTAATAAAGCACTATCTATCCATCCATCCATCCAATTATCTCAGCTCATAATGAACTCCCGATCACACATTATTCATTAGAAGTTATGAACTACTCGTTCATTCCTGCATAGACTCTGAATAGTTATCTATGACTGATCTATGCTTTTTCAGACCATTTAATGTATGCGATCTTCCTCACTTTGTCCCAGTTCATCATCAGCTAGTCTAGAATCTGGTGAGGAAGAGGAGGAATTTTAGCTGAAGTTCGTCAATAGTCACAACATAACCTGCCCTTATATACTGCATATGATCATTCATAAACGAATTAAACATGTGCATATTCTCATATATGAAAAGTCGCACATATATATATAAGCATTTTCATGGACAACATTAAACATAAGGATGAATGGATGAAATATATTTAATTGCAAATCGCACACACACACACACACACTGAAATTTCCTACATCCTACCTGGGTCTCCAATAACAAACTGGACTCCATATTAGAATAAACACATCTCCTGTTATATTGAACTTCCATCCTCCTAATACACAGTATGACGGCAAAACAATCCCTGCTATCCGTTATCACCCAAATGAGGATGGGCTCCCTGTTGAGTCTGGTTCCCCTCTCAGTTTTTTCCTATTGCCATCTCAGAGAGTTCTTCCTTGCCACCGTCACCCTCGGCTCGCTCATCAGGGACAATCTGATCGTATACACATTTTTCACATTTCATACAAATTTTCTTTAAATTTTGTGAAGCTGCTTTGCGACAATGACAATTGTTAAAAGCGCTATACAAATAAAATTGAATTGAGTATTCTATTTATTACTCCTATGCCAACTGTTCTGCCCTCATATGGATGGATGGATGGATGGATAGATTCAACTTTGTTGATCCCAAAGAAAATTCCAAACATCCAGTAGCAAGGATATATATAACGTAACAGACAATAGACATGTTGCATTTACAAAATCGTCAATTGTGAAGACTGTAATAAAATAAAACAAAACAAACAAATCAAAAACCCTGCAGGATAATAAAAAAACACAATATGCACTTGTGGCCCAAGATCAAAGGTTACCGAGGGTTAATGAACTAGATGTGTTTATGATACATACCGTAATGCCAGCTTTATTTCAGGTGCACTGATTGTACTGGTGTGTACCGGTTTAGGCCAGCATGAGACACAGTACACATGACACAAATACAGGCCTATAAGATGATCATGACTCACGTTTAGAACTTGTAAATGATTAGCTTCTAATCAATGAATGTCATATGTGCAGAGACTAAGAAAACACATCGGGGCGCCGAAGGAACGTGTGATGACGACAAGGAAAAGTACATCTAGATGAGAAGTCAAGAACTGAAACCTACATGGAAAACAAAAACAGACATTTTGTTCAGACTGTACTGTACTTGAACTAGCTCGCCTTGTTAGGTTTCATCATTAGCTAGTTTAGAACCTCGCTCAGATGAGAAAGATCATGAGCTGAAGATGAGGATCATTCAGAAACATATTAAATCTGCTTGTAATACATCTTCTAATGCAATGTGCTCTGTTTATACGTATTCTAGTCCATGTTTAGTCCATCTACTTTATTATATATGTGTATATATGTTTAGTATAATGTGTTGGCACATGCTGTATACACTGTATACAGTGTGTGTGTGTATATATATATATATATATATATATATATATATATATATATATATATATATATATATATATATACAGGGTGGGCCATTTATATGGATACACCTTAATAAAATGGGAATGGTTGGTGATATTAATGTCCTGTTTGTGGCACATTAGTATATGTGACGGGGCAATGGTGGCCATTTGGAAGTCGGCCATCTTGGATCCAACTTTTGTTTTTTCAATAGGAAGAGTGGTCATGTGACACGTCAAACTTATTGGGAATTTCACAAGAAAAACAATGGTGTGCTTGGTTTTAACGTAACTTTATTCTTTCATGAGTTATTTACAAGTTTCTAAACACTTATAAAATGTGTTCAATGTGCTGCCCATTGTGATGGATTGTCAATGCAACCCTCTTCTCCCACTCTTCACACACTGATAGCAACACCGCAGGTGAAATGCCAGCACAGGCTTCCAGTATCCGTAGTTTCAGGTGCTGCACATCTCGTATCTTCACACCATGGACAATTGCCTTCAGATGACCCCAGAGATAAAAGTCTCAGGGGGTCAGATCGGGAAACCTTGGGGTTTACTGTATATCATCGGTGTTCTGATGAAATCTCATAACTCAATTTTTCAACTTTTTCAGGAGAGCGAAAAAAAATGCACTTGATATATAAATGAAAAAAAAAAGAAATTGTACAAATGTATCCAAGACAAATACAGCATATATATATATATATAGCACAGAGTAAGTTGCATGTTGCACTAAAAATAACGAATATACACGAAAAAAAAAAAGTTACGAGGTTTCATCAGAACGCGGACGATATACTGTATATACATAAGGAATAGGGAGGACTAATTAATAATGTAAAGAAATATTTAATAATGTAAGCTTGTTTATCACGTTAACTAACAGAAATATTGTCATTAGATAATTGAAAAGTACGAGAGGTGTTCGATTCAAACCGGGACTTTTGATTATGAACACAGTTATGAAAGTAAAAACTCCCTTTATTTCTCGATATAATCCGCTGCTACACTAATGCACTTATCCCAGTGTTTCATTAGCGCTCGGATACCATCAAGGTAGGCAGTTATAAGCCATAAGTTCATGTTTCTCATGAACGCAATGTACTGAAAAGTCAGGAAAATGTGTTAACCGAACCACCTAAAAAAAACAACGTAATAACATATGGAGTAATGCTCACTAAATCACTGTCTTCCCCTCTGTGGTTTCCATCACTGCCTCTGCAGGTCTTTGACCTCTTTTAAACTTTAATGCCCTGCAGTGACGCAACACTCTGACATACCAATCTCCCAGCACCTCTCCTACACACACACACACACACACACACACACACACACACACACACACACACACATGCATAGAAACCCTGCTGGCATTGTTTATGTACTTATTTGCAAATCACTGCAAATGAGCTTGCAGTCGATACATGTGTACGGTTGAAACACAGCGGGCGAGAGACATAGAGTCGAATGTGAGAGAGATACTGGGGAAAAGTCAGGAAAGTAAGAAGAAGTAAGAAGTAAGGGGGAAAACACGATGACAACATCACTGTTTGGCGTCCATATGACTAACAAGGACAGAGATAGACTGTAGTGTCATTGCACATCAATAAAAGTAGCAAACTATAACAAACACAGGCCTTGACGAAACTGGATCACGGGTGGAACTTGTAAATGATTGTCTTCTGATCAATGCCTGTGATTTTAAAAACACAGAGCAGAAACACGTGCCGACAACGTGGAGTAGATCCAGATCAGAAGTCAAGAACAGAAACTTACATGATGTGTACAATGTGTGCACAGCGACACACACACACACACACACACACACACACACACACACACACACACACACACACACACACACACACACAAAACGCCTGAGTCACGCTTTATTGGCTTATTATCAATATACGTAGGAATACATGCTGAGAATGACAACACAAAGAAATAGAGTAAAGAAAAAAAAAACAAATGAAGAAAAACAAGAGAACCACAGCAGAGGTCACTAAAGGACATCCATGTGATGAAGCCGGTGGAGTTAAGTGTTGGGGTCTTACACAACATCACACCGTCGTATTTCTGTCCTTTTAGATATACACTCACTATCCGCGTCAATGGGAATAGCCGTTTTCCTATTAGTTTATTATCATAATCAGATTTTGAGCAAAACGTATAACAGGTTTAGAGATTAAATCAATGTTACTAATAATAATAATAATAATAATAATAATAAAACATAATGTTGATGAGAACAGCCAGGGAGTTTACAGGTAGGATATGGTAACTCAAGTAAACACTCTTTACAACCATGGTGAGCAGAAAAGCATCTCAAAATGCAAACCTAAAAAGTGAAAAAGTATGAATGTTTTTTTTTTTTTTTGCGTATTTGTGACACTTAAATGATTCATCATCAAACAAATTACACAAATTACAAAAACACCCATGTAAATACAAAATGCAGTTTTTAAAGGATTTTTTACATTTATTATGGGGGGAAAAAAAACTTCTTAAACCTACCTGGCCCTATTTGAAAAAGTAATTGGAACATCCCCCCCCTCCCGCCCCCCTCCAACCAACACACAAACCTAGTAACTGCTTGTGCCACCCTTGGGAGCCACAACTGGAATCAAGCATTTGAGATAACGGAGTCTTTCACATCGCTGTGGAGGAATTTTGGTCCACTCTTCTTTGCAGCATTGGGATGTGCACTACGGTGCCCCACAGTTTCTCACATTGTGTTTTCTTGGGATCTAAATCTTCATCCAACTGCTACATGGCGATGTCGAGTTTTAAAAGCACTATTGAAATAGGAAAAAAATTAGCATAAAGGTGGCACAGTGGCGCAGTGGTCAGAATTGTGGCCTCGTCCTTCCTGGGTTGAGGGTTTGAGTCCTGAACTCGTCTGGTTTGCATGTTCTCTCTACGCATTCTGGGTTCTCTCTGGGAACCTACAGACACAAAGACATGCAGATTAATTGGATAATTGGCATTTCCAAATTGTCCTTAGTGTGTGTGTTTGCATGCCCTGACATGGACTGACACCCTGTCCAGGGTGAACCCCACCTCGTGTCCAAAGTCTCCTGGGATAGGCTCCAGGCCACCTGCAACCCTGTATACAGAACAAAGCGGTACAGATGATAAATAGAATACATTTATTTCAAGAAAACTAGAAGAGTATCAGATATCAGAACTTGAAAGTGCTAATAAAAATGAACAAGTATTGTTTGTTTTGTCTTTCCATAGAAAAGAAACAGTGTGTGTTTCCTGAGTGGAGCCTCGCTGGCACGCAGCTCCCTCCTCTTCCTCAGCCTCTTCCCCAGTACATCTGAATAGAAGGTTATTCCCGCCCGTCCTCTGAGAGACTGGGACTGTCACACTGCGCCGTTGCATAATGAGGGAACGACTGTGTGCTCGCAAGCGAGTGTGTTCGCAGGAAGCCGATGTGGTGACTGAAGAATCTGAGGAAATGCTGACCAGGAAATCAGCTGGTGCACGCTCATTGTTAAGCATCTGAAGACAGTACACACAGGCATAGACGCACGAGGGGACAGTCTTTTAATGACAGCCCGAGACGCCTGTCTAAACGGAAAGGATATAATAGACAGAGGGAGCTGTTTAGACAAAGCATCTGCACACTGGCGACACACTCGCACACAATGTGAAGGAAACAAAGGCACACTTGCTGTAAGGAGTCACGGTGTCTGCCATCAAGCTAAGAAACACACCTACACTACACACACCCCGCGTCCCTGTCCAGTTTTATCATTCACTATTGTCACAATATCGGCACGTGTTTTACGCACACACACTGGGTTTACATCATCTACATGTAAAGATCAACTGATATACCTCAGACATGCTCATTTCAATTAATTAATATTTATAAAACTCAAGTAAAAAAGATAAATAAATAATAGTAAAAATTACCTATGTTAAATTCATTTATTGCATGAAATACGTATATAAAAATATGTATTATTTATTTTCATAAAATTTAAAAATTATTAATATATAAAATCTACTAAAGTTCTAAATAATTTTGGTGACTCTGACTGTTCCCATAATTTATTAGAATTTATTTGGTAAATTTATTATAAATAAAAGCATTGGAGCTCATGGGGGTGTATGGAATATAACACAAAGTGGAGTTAGAGTACAACCCAGAGGATGATTATTCCCCAGCTACTGAGCTACTAAGTGTTTTGGATGGATGGATGGATGGATGGATGGATGGATGGATGGATGGGGTTTTTCCTCACATACCCATACCACTTTGGTAGCGTTGTTTATTACAGAATGACACATCGTGCTTGTTATCGCCTATTGCCCTGGAACGTTCAATTTACAAGCTAGTTCCTGTTATCACTTGTATTATAGCCGGTATAAACAGTGATGCCATCATCACTATGTTTTTCTCTTGCCCTTAAAAAATAACCCAAGAAAATATGCCTCACTCCATTAAGATAGATAGATAGATTGTCTTTCCTGATTTGTATTTCTTTCTACGCTGTAAAACGATGCTGAAAGCGTCCAAAATATAAAATAATCTCCTTTGAACAGTTTATATTGAGATGTATCTGGTAATTATGCTCTATAAATCCTTCATAACGGCTCTAATCTGAGGCGCTGGTTGTTGATTGTTGATTTCTGAGGCTGGTGACTCTAAATGAACTTCTCCTCTGCAGCAGAGGTACGTTTTGGTCTTGCTTCCCTGGGAAGGTCTTCATGAGAGACAGTTTCATCCTGGTGCTTGATGGGTTTTTGCAAATGCACTTGATAATACTGTTTTTGCAAGAACTGTTCCAGAACAGCTGACCTTCATGTCTCACAGTAACAACTGACTGTTATTACTCAATTACCTAATGTTACGTGTGTTATTTCATAGTTTTGAAAAAAAAAATCCAGTATTGTTCTAGAACATAGAAAGTAAATCCAAACTTTTGACACTGTAGATAATTAAATAGATATAAAAACAGATAGATAGAAATACTATATATATATATATATATATATATATATATATATATATATATATAATATATACTGAAAAATAAAACAAGAAAAAAATTCATATATTCATGTTTGTCCATATTCTTGTGTTTCTTTGGCTCTAGTCTCAATTTTATTGTCTTGACACATAAATAAATTGTCCGTTTCAGCGCTTTATGGGTTATTGCTGTGGATTAGTGAAATCTAAACCACCTGCTGATGCTGGGACTGAATGTGGAGACAGCGTGGCTCAATCCAGATGTAAAATAAGTAAAGATCAGTGACAGTGACACAGAGAATTTAGGACAAGGCCAGGAACTCTTCTGTGGATTTTCCATCTGTGTATATACTCTCGGGGGCGTCAGAGTGGTGTGTTCATGTCCTCCAATTCAGAGCGAGCCCAGGCCCCGCTGTGGGAGGAGAATGACGGTCATAGTGAAATCAAAAGCAATGTAACATGGCTGGCGTCCAATGTCACAATGTGTGTCACAATGCGCCCTGTGTACACTGCAGCCCCGGGTGTCCTTGAATTGAACGCATTCAGTGACGGTCAGAGGTGAGGGCAATAATGAGGTTACAAGCCAGTGTGTTATTTCACAGGATTATTGACTTGCATCACCGTGGATGTCATTTTGTTGTGGAGTGTGTGATGATATAATATTATTTCAAGACATTTGTAGACTGAAAATACAAACATACTTTAGTCTGCAAAGCTTGGTCATTATTCAGCTGAGTCATTTTCTACGCTGTTCTGCTGTAGGGAATAATGTAATTATATTCACACTGTGATTCACCGCTGGCTTGATGTGTGTGTATGTGTGTGTTTGAGTGAATGTGGGCATGTTTTAATATCTTGGTGGGGAACACATTTCTACAGGACGGAATCTTAGATTGTTTTGACCTTTTGAGAACATTTGGCAGGTCCCCGTGAGTAAACTGCCTTTTTTTTTTTTTTTTAAGAAAAACTTATTCTTCTTAGTGTGTGTGTGAGAGAGAGAGAGTGATTTTCATCTTCGTGCTTTCTAATACGGGTTTCTCCTGCAGCATGGTCGGATTAAGAATGAGAAATAACGGAAGAACCTGGTCATGGAGCAGAGCTGGAGGAAGCCTCGGGTCCATCATTAATTCCTTGCCGCTCTTTCCCAATATAACATGATGCAAAGAATTGCAGACTGTTGCAGACTGTCAGAGTTCACCCAAGGAGTCGGTTACTGGAAGCTGGGAGATAACACGCCCACGCGTCTGAGGACGACCTCCGGCATTTTCAGCACATCGGAAATGAAGAAATATAGTCACTAGATTGATAACATAGAGGCAGCGTGGGTGTGTGAGGCCATCGGCGTTACATAAGCGCAATGCCAGTGAGCAACAAGAACACCAGAGGCAATTGAAGTTGATCTGAAGTTGAATGGTGAAGCGAAGTATCTTAAATCATTAAGTAGTAGTTAAGTGAGTATTTTTTTTTAATTGGTGATGGATAGAAATGCAGTTACCATACAGTACATATACTTAAGGTACATTGAGGTAGCGTTGCTTTCTCTTCGTGTTACAGATTTATTTGAACAAATATGTTGTTGAATTAGTAATTAAAACTAAGTCAAGACACAACAGTATTTGTGTTAAAGTTCAGACTGTAATCAAAGTAGCAGCCGATGAATCAATACTTGAACTTCAATCAATCAGTTGCAGGTCAAGGCCCTACCCTTTAGCCCATCAAGTAGAAGTCAAGGCTGAGACTTTAATCAGTCGAGTGTGAGTCAAGGCTGAGACTTTAATCAGTCGAGTGTGAGTCAAGGCTGAAACTTTAATCAGTCGAGTGTGAGTCAAGGCTGAGACTTTAACCAGTCATGAGTCAAGGCTGAGACTTTAACCAGTCATGTGTGAGTCAAGGCTGAGACTTTAACCAGTCATGTGTGAGTCAAGGCTGAGACTTTAACCAGTCATGTGTGAGTCAAGGCTGAGACTTTAACCAGTCATGTGTGAGTCAAGGCTGAGACTTTAACCAGTCATGTGCGAGTCAAGGCTGAGACTTTAACCAGTCATGTGCGAGTCAAGGCTGAGACTTTAACCAGTCATGTGCGAGTCAAGGCTGAGACTTTAACCAGTCATGTTACTGTAAACTTAAACCAGGCTGAGTCTTTAACCACCCATATGGGAGTCAAGGCTGAGGCTTTAACCAGTCAAGTGCGAGTGCCGAGATTTTAGCTGATCATTTGTGAGTCAATGTTCAGACTTTTGATTGATCAAATTACTGATCAAATTTGACTGATCAAGTTATGCCTGAGAGTTTAATTTAGTAAGTTCAAGTCAAGGCTGAGTGTTTAACTGAACCAGTTCGAGTCAAGTTTGGGAGTTCACCCAATTAAGTTGATACTTTGGCCAATTAGGTTCAACTACAGGCTGAGAATTCAGCTGAATCAATTTGTTTGAATCAAGGCTGAGCGTTTAGCTGACGGAGACTTGAGCCAAATGTTTGGACCAATCAAAAAACACCACTCATACCACCCTCTTTATTTATTATGGAGATCATCCAGATGTCAAGGCCAAAAATTATTTGAGTAGAAAGATATTTAACCTCAAACCTGCACGTACACACACACACATGCGCACGCGCGCAGACACAACATCAGTGCCAGCACCCACCTGTATCTGTCCTGATCAAGGTCAATCTAACATCCACATGGTTTCATTTCAGAGAGTGTGTATGGTAGTGTGTGTGTGTGTGTGTGTGTGTTTATTTAATTGCTAGAACCCAGAAAGAACCCATTGACCCAATTAACCCAGGTTAGCCAAATCCAATTCTGCCTAGTCACTGAACACATACAGTACACACACACACACACAAACATAAACACACAAATACACACTATCCTTATGCAATACACAGGCACAGAGTGATAGGGTTTTCATGCAGGTCTTTTTTCTCCACAACCAGCGGATGGGCAGGGTAGCGTTGTTTGGCACAGCACACACACACACACACACACACACACACACACACACACACACACACACACACTCACACTCACACACACACACACACACAGCTGCAGGAAGTTCCACTGGCTACGTGATCTTCCACTGTGTATTTCCTGGGTCATGCGCAGGCAAAACTTTGAAAGATTTAGGGCAGGGCTCATGTCTAGCTTCATTCATTTTCCTTTCTTGCTTTTCTTGCATTAAAGTTTGTTTAATCTGGACGGTGTGAGTTTATTTCACAGGATCCAGCGATAAGCCTTTCCGACATCCACCCTCGAGAACTCGTACAGGAGCCTCAGGCCACACCGGCCTTATGGTTCCTTCTCACACCATATTTACACACACAACCACTGCTCACAATTTTCCATGGCTACACTGATGAGGGTTTTAAACTCAAACATGTGTGCGATGAACGTGAGGTCCATGCACGCAACAATGATTTTTTTCAATATCAGAAAACAAAGTCTGTGGGGTTCATTAGATGGCGTCCACACTATCTCTATTCTCAAGATCCAGGATTGGGACATTATCAGGAAAAAGGTTCAACAACCAACAGCGCTCATTAAAGTGAGACGCTTATTGGAGAGCCGAAGCCTAAACGCAGACGAGTGCTACTGTATTTACAGTAAGGACGTCGTGATCTTGCATGGCGACGCACGTCTGCACACTTCTGCCCGCACTTCATTTAGAGGTGCCAAAACATCCTCCCTATAGTCCTGATCTCGCTCCGTCACCTGTTTGCGTCAGACCTACGAGGATGAAGATTCACTTCTGATGAAGAAGTGAAGACAGCGGTGCATTCGGTTATTGAGTTTATACGAAAGCTTGTTGACAGATGGGCAAAGTGTATTGAAAAAGCGGCGTGAAAAATTTTATCATAATAAATGACGTTATCATGATGATATCATGATCTATTAAATATTTTTTCCCTTACCTTCGTATAATCTACGAATGCTTATAGAAGCACGTGTTGAAATGAAACTTGATCCACAATATTTTGTAATGTTTTGTACAAACTTGCGGAGTACAAGCTCGAACGCACGCTGTCGAAACATTTCTGCATTGGTTTATCCATCACAGTTTATCCATCTCATGAACCCCCTTTGCGATGCCACCTCGCACGCATGGTTGGGGAAACACTGGATTTTGGACTAAATGAATAAATAAATGCTCAGAAGAAGTTAAACCTGCTAACATGAATGAAAGACCTGCAGTTTACAGCAGAGCCAAAAGCATGCAGAGCAGAACTGAGAGAGTTCCAGCACAGACCCTGCGGCTGCAGTGTGTCGATTCAGCATTTCTGTGGTCGGGTTCGAGATCTGCACGTCGACCCGAGGCCACGGCGCTCGAGCTCGCACGATAATGAGCTCTCTCACGCGTCTTCAGCAGCACAGGCAGGACTTAGGCCAAGGGAAACAAGCTTTTCAACTCTGTGCGTGTGTGTGGTGTGTGGTGTGTGTGTGTGTGTGCGCGCGGGCTGTTGGGTGGGCATCGGCTACAATCAAGTCAAAATAAAGGCTCTGAGCTGAGCTGGGTGTGGATGCAGTCGGGCTCAGGGACGTGACTGAACCCAACGTGTTTCCTTTACACTTTTTCTTATTTATTTAAGGAAAAATTCTTTAGTCTTTACTCATTCATAAAGCAAAAGAATATAACCAGAAATGTACAGTATGAGGCGTGACAGCGTGGGGCCTCACGAACCGTTACTGCAGCCACATTGTACTTTCAAAAACGTTTTTTTTTTTAAAGCACTTGTGATTTAATCATCATTTTTCGCTTGATGATTACCGTGACAAAGACATTAATAAGAATTCACTTAATGATTTTTCATTCTATCTTAGTCCATTTGTTTACTTACTGTATAACTCGTTAAGAATACTGTGAAGTACTTTTTTTTGTAATAACTGTGTATTCCTGATTAAAACCCTTAAAAACTCAAGCGGCACAGTTCAATGATGATTAAAAAAATAATAATAAAATAAAAACTATACACACACATTTGGGTTGACAGATATGTCAGGTAAAACAAAGGTTCTCATTACTTTTATAGCGTGTACATTTGATCCCTATCCAGAATATGGGATTGATGTCGCAAAAATGCTGAAATCTCAAAATGAACATACTGTCATCATGATTATTATCATTTTGGTCATCAACTGAAACAACACTAAAAACACATGATCATGTGTATCTGTGCTATTTGTTTGCCTACTGTATGTGACCCTTTTTTAAATTTGTTTTGCTGTAGTTACACTACACTGCACAATCCTGAATCATATATATGGTTATAGAAAAATAAAAAGTAAATAAAATAATGGCTAAATCAAGAGGTAACAGACGACTTCCCACCCTTTTGTTGTTTAGAGGAGTCAGATTCTTTGAAATGCCGGCTGTAGAGGGACGTAAAAGCTACCTCGGAAACAATTAACCTCATTCTCGTGAGCGGATCTGTGAGAAATGAAGCGCTAACATGAACGTTTCCATATAAATCCTTTGTGCGTTCTGAGACCAGGCACTGATTAGGACCCGTATAGACGTATGTCTATGTCCAGACATTTCTATACGCTTACAGCATACAGTATACAAATTCAAAGTTTCCATTGTCATCTTTCTTGGTAATTTTGTATGAGGGGCGTTCAAGTCAAACCGGGACTTCTGTCTTCTTGTACAGACTTACCGATCGCAGTTATTTCTCCATATAATCCCCTGCTACACTAATGCACTTATCCCACTGTTTCACTAGTGAATAGACACCAGAACGTTTTCTCAGTATGCCGGAGCCATGATTGTACTGCCTGCTTCATGTCTGAAACACTGGCCTCCCAGGAACTCCTTTAATGGGCCAAACATGTGGAAACGGCTTGGAGTGAGATCAGGACTGTACGGGGAATGTGGCAATAACTCCCACGAATGAGTTTGTGCATTGTCTTATAGAAACGGATCAAACCAGGCTGTTCTTTCCATTAATGGCTAGGGCCATTAAAGGAGTTCCTGGGAGGCCAGTGTTTGAGGGGTGACGATGATGTAAAACCATTTACAAAATAAAACGACTTAAAAGACTCCCTTTGGTCATGTTTTATTCAGTTAGAGTCATAATAATTATGTCAATAGAAGGTCCCCACTAGGATAGTAAGACAAGCATTGGTGTGTGTGTGTGTGTGTGTGTGTGTGTGTGTGTGTGTGTGTGTGTGTGTGTGTGTGTGTGTGTGTGTGCGCGAGTGTTAAAATTCACTTTTGCCACCCTAAACATCCCATAAGATCTTTGGTAAAGCAATAGCCTGGAAACCTCATTACAGCGCTCCATCACACACCGGTGTGTATCGAGAGTAAAGTCCTGCTTATGAAATCTTAAGTAAATATTAAGGGAATGTGAGCATCATGTGGAGGGATTTTCATTTCAGCCTCAAAGACTTTAGGGCTACCTCTTGATTTCACGGTAACTGGTCAAATGAATTCACCATACGTCTTCTTTATGGATTAGATGAGCTTTGATTATTTCTGTACATTTACTGATGTTGAATTTAGCTATAATATTACATTTGGTTAAGTTTAGGACATGATTTGTGCATTCTGGACATAGAGACTAGTCTTACTGATCCTGGTAGCATAAACAGAATTCAAGGAAATATAGTGTACTCGCATACAGTGTGTGTGTGTGTGTTTAACATTACATTTATTAGACATCGCTTAATTGCTGATTAATTTAGGACACTAAAGCTGACCAATGTGGTCCGTTCCACTTGAAGGTCCTGTAATCAGGGCTGCTTGGTGTAAAAATTAATTAGCAAATGTATGCAATAAGATCCAGAAATCCTGAATGAGGTTCCAACCCGTCCGAGGGCACAAGCACACACAACCAATCACACACTACGGGCAATTTGGTAACCCCAATTAGCCTACGCTGCATGTCTTTGTGATCAAAATATTTAGAGGAAACCCACCACACACACACACACACACACACACACACACACACACACAAATTAAGGTGAGATTTATAAGAAATGAAAAATAATCACTTGCCACCTAGATCACCACCTTGCCCTTTTTATTTAATCAGTTGCAAATGAATGCAATTCCATCTAATTGGATTTCTTGAAAATGTCTTAAGGAAAAAAAAAGTCGGCGTTTTATTTGTCATAGAACAACATGTCAAGGACATTAAGGTGTATTAAGGTGCTTTATAATATAATAATAGTAGTGTTAACCCTGTGTGTAAACAGAACACTATAAGGGACAGTATGAGATGTCATATATCACATATCATATTATATCATGAGCGTTGTTTAAAAAAGCTTAGTTGTTCATGAACAGGATATTCATGATATATCGCCATACTGACTCAAAATCGATTTTTTTTTTAAATAAACCTACATCTTATATATGTTTGCATTTGAAGTGGTAAATTGTTGCTGTTCCTCTATAATCCTGCAGGTGGTGCACCTTTAAACTACTCGCACACAGCACAGCATCCAATTATGTGCTACGATTGTGTCGTAACAAATACGAAATTATATAGTATTTGGATAATTAAAAAATGTACAAAATGCCTGATTCCCATCCATAATATTCACTCTATTAAATTCATCAATACAGCATTCTCGACTGAGCTGAACTAAGATAAAGCGCCTGTACTAATTGTGATCTCTACTAGACACGGGGTTCCATGTAACGCCTCAGTACTTCATGGCGATAGTTTTAACCTCAGTAAAGAAGTGATAGGAATCTTTCCCTCCTTCTCTCCCAATGCCTGAGTTCTTCATTCCTCCGAACGGCAGGTTCAAGTCTCGGATGAGCCAGCAGTTGGTCCACACTAACCCGGCCTGGAGCCGCCGAGCCACCCGGTGAACACGGCCCACGTCTCTGGACCACACCACCGCCGACAGGCCGTAGCGCACATCGTTAGCCCGTGAGATCACTTCCTCTTCCGTATCGAAAGGCGTCACGCAGGTGACCGGGCCGAAGATCTCCTCCTGCATCACGGCGGAGGAGTCTGCCACGCCCGTGATCACAGTAGGCAGCATGAAGTATCCGGATGCGTTTCTAGGAAGAAGGTCAAGAGAGTCGACTCCGTCTCCGCAGTGCACCTGAGCTCCCTCGGCCTTCGCCAGAGCCACATAACCTCGCACCTGAAACCACGACACAACAGCCAGGCACACCGAGGTGATGTTCAACATTCACTTAAATAATATAAAGAAGATAAAGAAAATACAAAAAAAAAAAAAATGGTTTCACAGTGATGAAAAAATCAATACATGGATTGAATACATATTAACACCCTTTTAAACATTTTATTATTGAAAAGTACTGCTGATGAAATCTAAAGTAAATATTAAAGGAATGTGCGTGTCACATGGACAATTCGACAGATATAAAAGCAAAAACATAAATTCCCAACCTGATGGAAAGTTACAGACTTTAAGCATATAATCTAAGACTTTGTCTATTTATCTTGTTGGACTGCCTCCTGTTTAACAATTTTTTTCTTCTTCTTCTTCTAGCGAGATCGTAAGTGGATGCTACTGTAGCTAGCAAGGAAAGCTGCTATGATACCGTAGCTACACTCTTCCAAAAGACAAATATAACAGTGGATTACTTTAGAGTTGTGAATCTTAGCTCTAATTCAACAGAATTATTTAATCTCGATTCAACAGAATTTGATTTGTGTGCTACTGAATTCCTCTTTTTTTTTTTTTTCATGGAAAGCGATGATCTTTTATTCCTGCTGATCTGTGTGCCACACTCCAGTCCAGTAGGTGGCAGTAATGCACCAACCACTCTTAGGAACTCAAAAGAAGAAATGATACTCTTAATATCTGCAGAAGATTGAAGCAGTTTGAAGTCTGTATTTATTTGCTAAATACTCTTTAGGAATTCTTAAATTTTAGACTATTTAATTTTGGGGAAAAAAAATTTTGTTAAAAAAAAAACTTAAGTTTAAATAAACTCAAAATATTTTTTGTTGGTGGTCAATTCAATTAATTATTTTAATTCAATTACATAATGTATTAAATTGCACAGCTCTATTTAACATACTGTATGCAGACGAGAGAAAAAAAGACATTAAATATATTAAAGAAAGTAATCTTGATTAATCTTTTATGCTGACCTTAGCTTTGTCGACTCAAGTAACACTACAAATACTGATTTATTTGAAGTAATTTTGACACACTGGGGACCCCGAGACCCTGAATACAGAATAAAGCGGTACAGACAGTGAGTAAGTGGGTAGGTCTTGTCTTTTAGCTTCAGGGTCCCCAATAACATCTTATGGTTCCTGTCTGTGGTTTCACATGTTATCACTGATTCCCACCATCCATTAATCCAATATCTATACCGATTATCCTGTGTAGGGTCATAGCAGACCTGGAGCCTATCCCAGAGAACCTAGGGCACAAGGCGGGGTGCACCATAGAGTGTATCTCTGTGTACTGATCTTCCACCAGGTTCTCCAAATTCCTCAACATTAAAACATGTCTGAGGATGGACTGGCTGTTTTAAACACCTCTAGGTGTGAACGTGTGAACGGTGTCCTGCAATGCACTGATGTATTTTCACCTCACACACATGGTGTGTGTTCTTCACCAGTATAAAGCACATGTCAATGTGCTTTATGAATAATTTCTAAGGACAAATAAAAAAATTGGTATTTTGGTATTTTGAACAAGGCATTAATGTGTGTTCATGCACCCTCGAAGCCCTAAAAACCCAAATGTCTCTTCAGTGCTGTCCAACCATCTGCATTTAAAATCAAACAGTTTCATTATCACATTGTCTGACCTTCTGTAAGTGTTCCTTGCTGACAAGCGCTCCATTCTGGTTCGAGGGGTCAGAGGGCGCGCCGGTTTTCCACTGGCGAGCCGCCTCTACAAACTTCGCTAGGAATTCTGGGTAAATGCTCCGTTCCACAAAGATCCTGCTGGTACAGAGACAAATCTCACCCTGAGAAAGGAGAAAGAGAAAATAGAGATGAGATTTTTATGATGCATGAGCGCCCCCATGTGGCAGCACATATTATAGGTCAACCTATACTATATTACCCAGAATGTTTTAAACCTATTTTTAAATAGTTTTATAAACATTTTTGATGACTTACTGATATAAATATTCTATGCATCTTTTTTCACCACAATACTTATTTTGTTTGCTAAAACCTCAGGAAACCTCATTATCATGTGACCAGATGACTTTTATTTTTTTGCCATTTCATCCGAATGTAGTTTAAATAATTCATCTGCAGAGGACTGGTACAGAAATTGAACAAACTCATGTAAAAGTTTTAACACACACATATATATATATATATACCCAGGATCAGAGAAAGGCTAAATTACATCTAAGTCTAGCCTTTTTTTTTATAGTACATAACACATTGGGACCTCTGGTGTTCAAATAGTGCAACTGCATCAGATGCATAATTAATGGAACGCTCATATACACAACCGGGATGGAACATTTTCACAAATCACTAATTTTATATATAATATCACAATGCAACTTCACACCCCTACTATTAGGTGCTAACATAGACAATACTAATAGAAATCAAAGAGCGAGCTGATTGGCTGCTCTAAGTAAAAGCGCCGACCTGATTGGAGAAGCTGGAGCGCACGGTGGTGCTGATGCACTGTTCCAGGTCAGCATCGGCGAACACGACGGCTGGGTTTTTCCCCCCGAGCTCTAGGGAGAGCTTCTTGCAGTAGGGGGCGCTGAGCTCTGTTATCACCTGAGCTGTAGACGTGCTGCCCGTGAAGGAAATTAGCGGCACGTCTGGGTGAGACACGAGGGCAGCGCCTGCATGAGGACCCGTGCCAAACACCACATTCACAACTCCGGCTGGGAAACCTGGAAAGACACACACACACACACATGCACGGAAATGTTGCATACAGATACTGTGTATAAACACGCACTGAAGAAAAAAGATTTTCTGAAATAAACTGATTATAAACTTGGGGAAAAAAGCATCCATGAGCATGATATTAATACTAATTAATACTGAAAAAAATTATACAATCATGTGATACCATTTAACATTTTGGTTAAACAGACACGTGCTGATCATTTCTTTCTTAAATAGCGTTAATAAAAAACAAGGTTATTATAAATATTAGTAATTATACTGTATAGGGAATAAAATACTCAGGGGTGTGCTCTTAAGGGAAAATCATCAGTAATGCGATGTGGCACACGACTGCAGCAGTTCGCCCAGAATAATCTTTTCGCATTTATGATAGAATGAAACACCATTTATTAAACACTTTTTTTTTCACTTTACACATTAGTTTAACTGTACAGCACATCAATTACCTATTATCACTTGTGCTACAGCTGCTATAAAATGTTGCTTCCCTCATCAGCTTCACGTTTCACTTAACTTTCTTAAAGAGAAAAACAATCCAGCTTGTCATTTTACACAAAAACCCCTTTTTGTTCCTTGTCGGGAAAAAAAAAACACCCTGAGGTTAAAGTTTTACTCGGAGACTACTGACACTGGAGACTCCTTCCAAAAACTTACCGTACAAGTACCTGTGCAGGTTACCATAGTAACGCTAACGTATTAGAACGAGCACATTAAGGGCGTTTTCACATTAGGTATGACTGATTCGTACCGTGCGCAGGAACGATTGCGCCCCCTCCCCACTGTCCTGCTGGCCAGCGTTCTCCATGTTTTTTTTTGTGCACCGTTCTCGGGTACGCTTGCGTATTCACACCATTCGATATGCACCTACTTGATTTGCGAGCCACCATTAAACACAAGTGAAGATGGAAACGTCAAAAAGGACATCAACTTTCGTGCTATGCCTAATATTATTAATATTTCAGGAAAAATGTCAACAGCGATCTACTTCCATTATGAGGAACGACTGCTTCCATATTGGACTTGATCCTGTGATGCTGTTTTGTTTTCCGAAACTACCTTTTGCAGCACGGTTCACGAGTGCAGAACAATTGTGTTTTCACTGAGCAAAATAAACCGGAAGTGCTCTTGGCTCGGAAACGATCCCAGGGTCCTAATGTGAAAGCACCTCAAGATATACCGGTGATATGGAACCCCAGGAACTGGTGCTCATCCGTTGAGCTGTTCCAACAGTTAGACTTGGACACACACTCACCAGCTTCCTCCAGCAGCTTGCACATCATCCAGGCAGTGACTGAGGTCATCTCACTGGGTTTGGCCACCACCGTGTTCCCTGTAGCCACGGCAGGAGCGATTTTCCAGGTGAGGAGATACAAAGGCAGGTTCCAGGGACTGATCAGACCAGCTATGAGGAAACAAGAGTCTGTTAATATCTCTGTCTCATGCATAAACACCCCCCCACACACACACACATGCACACGTACTGTATACACTTACCCACTCCTACAGGAGAGCGCACAGTGTAATTGATACAGCCCATGTGGTCCATCTGACTGCAGTCGGTCAGGTGGTGCTGGACGGACGAAGCGAAGAACCGGAAGTTGTACGCAGCGCGCGGGATGTCGACATTTCGGGCAAAGTTTAGCGTCTTACCTGAGTCAGAAAGGATCAGTAATGAATAAGGGAATAAAGACCAAGGAGACAGTAAGCACTGTGGCGTTGCACCTCCGGGGTCTGGAATGGTTTTGATCAGATTGATCAGGTTTATTGCCCATGAAATCATACTGTAACTACTGTATCACTTTTTATTCTGTAGACACATTGATCGCTAACATAGTCTAACGATGAGAATCATGGGATATGATATTATCGTGATACCCAGGTGCCGACTCGATTTGTTTTGTGATTCTGTAATTATCACAGATTTTATAAATATCTGATACCTGATTGGGTATTACTTTTTTTCCAGTATTACTGTTATGATTCTGTTAAAACCTAGCAAATAAGTGCTAATCGCTCCTAGGACACAGGATGCTGTTCTGTCTGCCAATGTGTAAACAGTTTATAGCACCACCTGTAGGATTATTAGAGAAATGCAACATTTTACCACAACAAATGCAAACATATACAGTGGAACCTCGAATTGTGAGTAACGCGGTTTACGAGTGTTTCGCAAGACGATCAATTTTTTTTTTATTTATAAATTTTGACTTGAAATACGAGCAAGTCTTGGTTTACGAGTGCAGAGTATCATGTATCACGCATGCACTTCTTGTTTTGACACGAGCGTCACAACTGATCTAATGGTTTTTCTCTCTCTTGCGCTGCGGAATTGTGGGTAATCGTCTCCCCTGCTGGGTCTTAGTGCTCGTCTCTTACGGGTATAAGCAACATCTCCCTCTCTATTTCAGCGTGTCTCCTATGTGGGTGTGTGCGCATAATTTGACAATGACACACACATACACAGTCTCTCGTCTTTACACCCCCTTATTTATTTTTATGTATTTATTTTTTTGGTCTGTAGAACGAATAATTTGAGTTTCCATTATTTCTTATGGGAAAATTCGTTTTTGGTTTATGAGTGTTTTGTAATACGAGCCCACTTCTGGAAAGAATTATGATCGTAATCCAAGGTTCCAGAGTATCAGTCAAAAGTTTGGACACATCATTTTGTTTTGTGACTTATTTCTACATTCTAGAACAATACTAGAAATTACTAAACAATTCGACTGGTAGTATAAAGGCTACATTTAAAATAAATTGTAAAAAATTGAAGTGACGATAAATAAACAGCTACACAAAAGAATCCATTTCCCCCTATCTCTATTAATAACATAACTATACAATAAACCTGAGTAAATTCCTTCTTAGATACTTTAGACAGTGTCTCAAAAACTGAAGAATATTATATAAAAAAATGATGGTTGTGTCTGTGTGTGTTCGTCTGTGCGTTGAGCGTGTAGTGTTACCCTGGTCCTTAGACTCGGCCTGAGCGAAATCCTCCAGACGCGCTTCTATCAGATCGGCGAGTTTATTCAGGGCGCGAGCTCTTTCTGCGGGACTCGTGGCGGACCAGCCGGGAAACGCTTCTTTAGCTGCTTTCACTGCTGCCTCCACCTTTACTTCCCCAAGCACGAACATGAACACAGACACACACACACACAGTTTTGTCTTTATGATACAAATGCCTCTTAGTTTTATCATATTGATGCTTGTATGTGCATGCGTCCGAATATTTTTTTTATATACAGTATAATAAAGCCAATGTAATTAATATTTACTATTTAGAATACTGTAGTCACGTCATCGGACACTAAATAACCCGTGTGCGGATGTGCAAAGTTTTATTCTTATACGTTAATGCAGTGTACACACATTATGAATGCAGGGTGTGTTGACTTTATTCTGTATTATAGGATTATCTCCAATACTTAGTAAATAAAGTCATTAATATTAATAAATGATAATAAATGATGAGGGGTAAAAAGGAGGTGAAAACCAGACCATCACACCCGTATGTTGTTTCACAAATTGTTGAGTCAAAGTTTTATAATACCTCTATTCTGTAGAATTACAATTTCCCTTCAATGGAATTTACAGGTCCAAACCTGTTCCAGCATAACAAAGCTTCTGCCCACAAACTGAGCTTCATGAAGACATGGTGTGTAAAGGTTGGAGTGGAAGAATAATAAAGTGTAATAAAGATACAGTATAAAAAATGTGGTTGCTGGAATGTGAGGGGTGTACTTACTTTTTGTGAGATACCGTAAGTTTATCATCCTGCCGTTTACATTTACCCACTACTGTATCGGACGTGGTTGCTCAATGGTAGATTTCTCATCTGCCATGAGGAAGACCTGGGTACAATCCCCCAACGACCCAATACTCAAAGCCCAGTTGCTGGATGCAGTGCTGCACCCAGGTATGGATAAAATGTGCGGGTTGTGTCAGGAAGGATATCTGGTGTAACCCCTGTGCCAAGTTGTGTGCGGATTGAATGGTCTGCTGTGGCGACCTCTTGTCGGAAGAAGACCAACAACAGTAAAGTGTGACCTCATATTATGACCTCATAATAAGAACCCCCCCCCCCCGCCCCCCACCACCACCCACGGATTGGGAGGAGGAACAAAATAAAGGCTGCGGTATGAATAAGTGTACTATCTGAGAGTGTTTCAGCTGGAGCATCAGCACACACACACTTTGGGGGAGCTTTGAAACCTGTGTTAAATTGTTATAGAAATAGGAAAATATGGGACCTTTAAGTTGACTTTTGGTTCTGCTGACTCATCATGTTTTTGTCATTTGGTGGAGGTTGAACTCTGCTCACAGCCTCCAGTTACTTTTTAATCATTATCTCTGGC
The DNA here is from genome assembly GCA_011419295.1 of Clarias macrocephalus. Classification (NCBI taxonomy): domain Eukaryota; kingdom Metazoa; phylum Chordata; class Actinopteri; order Siluriformes; family Clariidae; genus Clarias; species Clarias macrocephalus. Next base: position 74,192 of record JAAGKR010001171.1, read on the forward strand.
ATGATAAGGGCAAAGTGCAGCCTGAAGTCAGAAACGCTTAATCATGACTGCAGAGCAGAAAACTCTTTAATGAACTCATGGCTTTCCTAAACACTGTTAAATAGTTGAGGATGAATTATTTCTATTATGCCGAGAAATAAAAACAGCTGTTCCTGGAGAAAAGGAAAGACTGATTTGAGCTGACAGGTTGACTACGGTAACTTACATATCCACAACCACTGATAGCAGAGAAAAGATTCAAAGTCAGACGCAACTCCTGTCAGAAATCTAAGGCTGTGTTCACACTGCAGGTATAAGTGGCCCATATCCGGGTTCATAATATGCTTTCAGTGTGACCTGTACCTGGAAACAGTCTGATCAGATCCCCATCATAAACTGACCCGCATCCAAAATTCACGTTCATAATTACAAAAGTGACTTTTATCTGACTCCAAAGTGGATGCGTCTGTCCTCTGAACCTGCACGTATACTGTACACACATCGATACGTCTCTGCAACCCCTGATTCATTTAAAACAATGGATGCGTTTTTTTAGTAAGAATATGCTTGAGGTTTCGCTCTGGAGGACGGCGAGCAGTTAGTCAGCTGTATTTATTGAGGTCCAGATGAATTAAAGAAAACCAAACGCCACGCTTCAGCTGTTTAAGCAGCCAGTGCTAGTGCTGCTATAAAATCCCCAGACGTCAGCAAACACCCTACCCATGCAGGAATACAAAAAGTCACATGAATTCCAATCTGCCCGTCATCATTTAAGTCACATGACCACGTACTGGATATATATCCGATCTATGAACACATGTGTAAGTGAATCAGCTCCATTCTGAAAAACATCAGATTTATGGGCTCAGACAGTCCTAAAAAAATCTGATCTGTGTCACATCAAATTCTAGTCACTTAAGGCTGGCAATGTAAACACAGCCAAAGTAGTCCAAATTAGAACTGAAAAGATCAGATTCCATATGTGCAGCACGGAGGCACCCTCAGGGTCAGACATGCAGATTAGACTAATTGGTGTTCCCAAATTGCCCGGAACCCGGAATCAAACCCTCGACCCTGGAGGTGCAAGAACACAGTGTGCCAAGACTAACCATTATGCCACCATACTTTTTACTGCCAAATGTATTCGCTCGCCTGCCTTCACATGTATATATGAACTTGAGTAACATCCGGTTCTTAATCCATAGGCTTTGATCCGATTTGATGCACCACCTTTGCAGCTTTAACAGCTTCAACTCTTCTGGGAAGGTTCTTCTAGGAGTGTGTTTAAGTGCACAAAACAAGGTCCATAAAGTCATGGATGAGCGAGTTTGGGGTGGAAGAACTTGACTGGCCTGACGACAGAACAACATTGGGATGAATTAGAGCGGAGACTGCGAGCCAGGCCTTCTCATCCAACATCGGTGTCTGACCTAGATGCACTTTTGGAAGAATGTTCAAAAAGTTCCATAAACACACTCCCAGACCTCATATTAAACCCTATGGATTAAAAACTGGTTACTCAAGTTCATATAAATGTGAAGACAGGCGAGTGAATTTTACCTTTGGCACTATAGTGTATTGCACTGTATACTTATCCAACCATCTGCTACAGTACCAATCTGCATGGGGTATCTGTGGCCCTTCAGTAATTCATATCCTGGGCAGTAAAAAGTTCAGTGCACGTGCAAACATTAGTCCTTTAGTTAATAAAGTAAAGGATTGATATACAACACTGCTTAAATGCATGCATGCATAATTATGCAACTAAACTCAGAGGCTCAGATTAGTCACTCATTATCTACTCCTCATATACTGTATCACCGCACTATTTCGTTCCCACAGATGCAACAACCAGACAACTCAGCACTCGCCCTGATCCTCGCGTGCGCCGTGCGCGCGCTCTCCTCACCTCCTGCGCGCCGCTGTCCGGGACTCTGCAGTACACCTCTCCGGTGGACGGGTCGTACGAGTCCACGTGCCTGGCGCAGGGCACGAACTTCCCGCCGATGTAGTTCTCCAGCACGAGGGCAGACATGTCGTTTCTTTCTTTATTTCTCCTCAGAAGCTTTCTGCAGCACGCGGTGCGCAAGCCGAGCAGTGGTAATAAAGTGGGCGCGCGCAGAACTGGCCCAGGGAACCGCGCTCTGAAGTGTTGCCAGATCGCGCTGATTTGCTCTTATTTGCGCAGGTGGATGATGTGCAATAGTTTGTGGGTGGAGATGTATTTACACTACTGGTGTTTAATGAATAAGTCATTAAACAGTCCAATGCTGATAAAGGAAAACAATAATAGATTAATAAATAGATTATTTATTGTATTAATGAATAACAGTGAATAACATACTGTAGCACCTTGCACTTCCAGGGTCGGGGTTTGATTCCCGCCAAGATAAAGTCATTAATATTGATAATGAATAATAAAAAAGGAGGTAAACACCAGATCATCACACCCGTATGTGGTTTCACAACCACTCACCGTCTATACCACTTTATCCTGTATTCAGGGTCAAGGCTAGAGCCTATCCCAGGAGACTTAGGGCACGAGGCAGGGTACGCCCTGGACAGGGTACCAATCCATCGCAGGGCACACACACACGCTCACTACGGGCAATCAAGTAGAACGTCAATTAGCCTAATCTGCAGGTCTTTGGAATGTGGGAGGAAACCGGAGTACCCAGAGGAAACCCACCAAGCATGGGAAGAACATGCAAACTCCATGCACACAGAGACGGGAATCAAGCCTGGCCGGGAGTCAAACCCAGACCCTGGCACCACCGTGCCGCCCTACTGTTGAATCAAAGTTTTATAATACTTGTATACTGTAAAATTTAAATTTCCCTTTAATGGAACTTACAGATCCAAACCTGTTCTGGCATAAAAAAAGATTCTGCCCACAAACTGAGGTTCATGAAGACATGGTGTGTAAAGGTGGGAATGAAAGAACTGCACAGAGAATGTCCTGACCACAACCCCTCTGAGTAACTCTCCTCTGTACATGCTGGACACCAAATCAGTCGAGAATTTGCATGTAATATATCAAAATTATATATTATTGATATAACGGTTAGCACTGTGGCCTCACACCTCCAGGGTCGCTGGTTCGATTCCCACCCGTGCCATGTTCTCCCTGTGATTGATGGGTTTCCGCCAGTTTCCTCCCATAGTCCAAAGACATGAAGATTATGCTAGCTGCCATTCCCAAATTGTGTATGTATGCCCTGTGATGGATTGGCATCCTGTCCAGGGAGTACCCTGCCTCGTGTCTAAAGTTTCCTGGGATAGGCTCCAGGGCCCCCACGACCACGTATACATGATAAAGTGGTACAGTATAGATGATGAGTGATAAGTGAAAACACACACAGTGGCTCAGCAGTTAGCATGCAGTGGTGGATTAAGGTGGTTATGCCCCCTCCCACACACACATACACATCTTACTCATAATGATTTACCAAAAAATAAGCGCCATGTGTAATAGCGAGCTACAAATATTACATAGCCTGTCACTGCCTTGTACCTTGAGCTCCCTGGCATAGGCTCCATTCCTTCTGCAGAAAAAAAAAAAAAATTGTCTTCTTGTGGATGATTCACGAAACAACTTTGTCACAAAGGCGACAAGACAAAAAAAATTTGCTTGTTAAAAACTCCCTTCGCATAGTGGGGACAATACTGATTGTTGCAACGTGCTGAAACTGGAGACTACTTAAAGACTACTTTTTTGGTTGAATATCAGCACACTTTTTAATCCCTGTTTACTGACTGTCCTGAAAAATGGCCGTTTCAGAAGGGCCAAATTATTGGCCTGAATCAAGCCTGAAAAAAATGATTAATTAATTCATAAAAATGTAATTTAAAATGACAGTAGTTGGATTGGGAACTGTCCATCACATTATTAAAAATCTGGAAGGATAGTACTGAACTGTCAACTTTATAGTCAGAATATAAATGAGCCTGATCAGAGATCACATACACTTAATAAAGTTGCTTTGTAAAAGATTGTGAGTAGAAATCAGAGCTATGTTTAATAGTGAAAGCACAGAGCATTTTCCAGGGTGATGTGCACGTCGGAGTAAGAAGGGAAGCGTCATGCATAGTGTCCACTGTACACGCCTCTGAAGACAGTGTTATGATCTGGTGTTGCTTCAGTTGCTCAGGTCATGAACCTCGGGCCACCAGATTGCACAGATATAAATCAAGCTAAAAGCTTTTAATGAAACATTAACGTGCAATATTTTTTGGTCCATTATCAGCTTTAGATTATGTGGAGCATCTGTCATATCCCTTCAAATCCCAGTGGACTTGGCTTGCACCTAAAAGCTACTGTACAGTACTATCATAATCAATGTTCTAGAAACAGAATCCAAACAATACCTCTGGTCCAAACAGATTCGAGGATTTATAACTGCCGGGGCCAAAGATACACTACTCACAATAAGTTAGGGATATTGTTATTTACATGAGTGCTTTTCCTATTTGCTCTGAATTTTAATGAAATAAGTCAAAGTTCCCTTTGATATTACTAATAATGTATGAGAAGAAACAGCATTTTCATTAGTTTAATATTTATTACCCCAAAAATGTAGACAATAACAAGAATATCGCCAAATAACAAAAATTGACACAGTCAATAGTGGGTGTTTCCACCATTTGCCGCAATGACAGCTTGACAGCGATGTCTCATGCTCCTCACTAGCCTCATGATTTTGTTCTGAGGCAATCTCTTCCACAAGTGCCACAAGGTCACGTGGGGGTGGGGTACGATCATCCAGTCTCTGCTTCAACTGGTCCCAGACGTGCTCTATGGGGTTCAGGTCAGGAGACATTGATGGCCATTCCATATGAGGCACTCCAACTTCCTGAAGTCAAGCTGTGACAATTCTGCCATGATGTGGTGGAGCATCATCATCCATGAACAGAAAGTTGGGAGTGTGCTGGAGGAATTGGGGGATGATGATGGGTTCTATGATCTGTTTTGTGCTGACTGGTGATGCCTGCCCAGACTGTTGCACCTCCTCCACCAAAGCAAACCCTGGAGACTATGTTGACCTCAGCGTATCGCTCACCTCGCCTTCTCCAGCAACGGGGAGCCGACATTCATTAGTGAACAGGACGGTAGACCACTGCTGCATTGTCCAGGTCACATGGATTTGTGCCCACTGCAAACGTTGACGGCGGTGTCTTGGTGTCAATGGAATCACCTGCAACGGTCGTCTGGCATTCAAGCTAAAGCGGGGGATCGGTTGCAAATGGTTTGTCTGGAAACCCTAGTACCTCTCACATCTGGTAAATGGGCCTGCAGCTGTGTGGCAGTTGCATGACGATGTCCGAGTGCATAGGTCCTTATGTACTGGTCATCGTTGCGGTCTGTCACTCGTGGGGCTCCACTCCTGGGTCTGTCATGAACTCTGCCAGTAGTTCTGTCTTGATGCAAGTCTGCTGATGACACTTTGAGACACACCAAGTTCACGAGCAACATCTGACTGCCTGCCACCGACCCGAGGGCACGCCATGGCCAGGTGGCGCTGCTCATCCGTTAAGTGACGTTGTGTGTTTTCCCATGTAATGGTCTCATTGTGTACAGATGTGCCTTACTGGATATTGGGGCCGATACCAAAAGACATGCCTTGAATAATGAACTTGTAATGACTTATGACAATACCAGCTTTTTACACGCACAGAATGTTGAAATTAATGCCACATTGAAAAGGCATGTCTTTTGGTATCGGCCAGAATATCCAGTAAGGCACATCTGTACACAATGAGACCATTACATGGAAAACACAAAATGAGGTGTGTCTATCACCCCAATACAATCGCCTCCCTATCCCAAAAATGTCTGAAGTGAAACTAACACCGTATGTATGAAGTATCCACTGAGTCTCTCACAATATCCCTAACTTATTGTGAGTAGTGTATATTTCACCCGTTTGTTTCATGCATTTCGTAGCTCTCGGTTATTATAGTGTCTTGGATGTCAAAGCTGCTGGGCTAGATACAGTACAACAGCTTGATTTTGGGAAGATTGGATCTGCACAAAGTGTACGTGTGTGTACTGTAGAGGCACATGATAAAATAACCAATAACTACAGGCATATAAACTGCCAACTCACTGTTAGCAAGTAAAATTAAGCAACACCACACATGCAACAGTGATATGGTCATAAGGACGAGGCAATAACATGACCTCAAGTGTGATATTGCCTTTATACGCCAGTAATTATTGTATAATAAAAATTAAAGAACACTTCTGCAGACATGATAATTCATTCATGTTTAGAAGGGGAAGTAAATATCCTACACACAAACCAACCAATGGCTCTTATGGACTTTGAATAAACCAATCTGGCAACCAGTTGGTGTGGAGTGATTTCATAATCATTGGTTTTACAGTTAACCAAAGGTCCAATGCATCAATGCAATTTAATGAACAAAATCCGGAAGCTTTTTAGTTCAGGATGGAATTTTAAAAATCAACTTTAAAATAAATAAATGTTGTTGTTGTTGTTTTTTTTTTTTTAACAAAAGTTGCCATCCAGGTACACAGATCTTATTCTGTTTCTGTAGTAAAACTAGGACTTGTACAGCAAATGTTGCATGTGGCAACTTCAAATTTAAAATACGTAATTACGGGGAAATTCGCAAGAAACATGAGGGTGTGGTTTATTTGCATTATTAAAAAATTCTGAAATTCGGGCTAAACTGTTGTGTACACGGTTTCTCTTTACTAGCACCTGATAACTATAAACCTAGTCAAAATCATAACCATCTCAAGACAGGAAGAAGTTTGATCCAGGTGTATACAGTCATTGTATAAGGATCTTACAAGGGTATACGGACAGTGTAGCTGGTAGAAATGTTTATTTCCTTACAGAAGGACACTCATAAGGTCTTAAGACATTACGTCTGCTTTAATGCAACTATATAATGAATTATAGAAATTAAACTATAAAATGAATATGGAATGTTTGACACTGTTATTTAATTAGCAATTATATTTAGAAAGTTTTACTTCAATCCTGAAACACACTGACTAGTGAAACCATTCCTTTTACCAGCATGAAGATGTTTTAATAATTTCCTTTCATCCGGCCATTTTTAATACCTTCTACTAAAAATGATCAAGTTTAAACAAGTACAACTTGATGCCAATGCAGTCAACAAGGATTCCTCATTTACCAACATGCCTACCCCCATGTTTTGTTTTGTTTTTTTCTTTTTCGAGTAAAGCAGATATTCCCTAGGGCAAATATTACTCAAGTAAAAGTCCAAGTCCTCCATTTACTTCTGTACCTGAATGAAAGTACAGAAGTACTAACCTTAAAATTTACCCAAGGTTCAAAAGTACAGGGTCTGTATTAGCTCACAGCAGCGTTTTTACTACGAGTTCAAACACCTGGTACATTATGATGTTACTCAATCATGCAATTATATTGTACATAATAGTCAGCAGGTGGCTTCAAATTCAAATTCCTGCTTCAAATACTATACACCACTGCAGTTAAGTAATGCAATGACTTGCAAAAAAGTAGTTTTTTTTTTTTATAAACTATATTGCCAAAAGTATTCACTCGCCTGCCTTCAAATGCATATGAACTTGAGCAACATCTAATTCTTAATCCATAAGGTTTAAGGTTGGACATTGCTTTGTCACTGGTGCGCAGTCATGGTGCAACAGGAAGGGGCCGTCCCCAAACTGTTCCCACAAAGTTGGGAGCATGAAATTGTCCAAAAACGCTTGGTATACAGAAGAGTTTCTTCCACTGGAACTAAAGGGCCGAGCCCAACTCCTGAAAAACAACTTGACTGGCCTGCACAGAGTCCTGACCTCAACCAGATAGAACACCTTTGGGATGAATCGGAGACTGCGAGCCACGCCTTCCCCGTCCAACTTCAGTGTCTGACCTCACGGGGGAAAAAAAAAAACACAGTCCTTGTGGAAAGCGTTCCCAGAAGAGTTAAACTAGAGGTCATATGCACATGAAGGCAGGTGAACGAATACTTTTGGCAATGGAGTGTATATTCACATTCATAAAACTGTCAAATATTCAGAATCTCACTTACGCCTTAGTACAATAAAATTGTGTTATTCCCTGCCTTGCATTCTTAATCACCTTGCATTTACCTCCAGCAATGTGAAAAAGCATAAGTTTTGGTGAGATGTGTGGAGTAGAACCGTAAGGTCTACAGTATGCCATGTCCACGTCCACATGACCCAGCGGACACGGACTACCTGATTCGCGTATGCGCCATTCAATGAATCGGACACATCCAGCAGCCATTTAGATGACTTTATTTTCATACCGAAGCAGCATTCAGATGTTTCGACAAGTTCAGACTTCATTAAACCCCAAACACCAATTTTAATAGGTTTCACTCCTGCTTCTTATGAGTTCAGACAGATTCTTCAGGTGTTTCAGCTCCTCTTCTCCTCAGGAGAACCCTGACCAATGTGCTCCTAAGCCTGCTTTAATCTCCTTCTGTCTCTACTGGCTCTGATCTTTAGTGTTACATTAGATGCACAGTTTTAGATTGTTGACTTTATTAAGTTTTTTGTTGTTGTTAAACACAAGTACAGGCCTGAGCAGGATGTTCATTTCCATTCAGCCACAGGATTATCAGCAGCACTGGATACAAGAAAAAGGTGTGTTTTGAAATAACAATGCATATTATCATATTTGGTTCTGAGATGCCAAAGCCCTTGATGAAGAATTCATAAATAGACTCAGAAACAAGAACAAGAACAAACAAAAAAAAAAAAAAACGCACCCTAAAAACAGGTCACCTCATTCAGGGTGAATTGCCCTTTTTTTCCTCCCCCATTAGCTTTTTTTTTAGTCAAATTAAGATTTAAATTAAGCTACATAAAATAATAAAATAATCAAAAATGCTGTTTTTCAGTTTGTTCATCAGGGACGTCAAACAAACTGTGCTTGTGTGGTGTTAAAGAGCCACTCGTGAGGCTAGGGAGGGAATCGAAGACATGCAGACACAGAGACTTTGGGGGAGACGTGTTGGAGACGAGAGCGGATATGATCAGGATGAATATATCTGTGTGTGTGTGTGTGTGTGTGTGTGTTTGAGTGACTTCCAGTTTCGCGGTGGAACTGCACTTCTGTTCGGTGGCTCCTCAGTCCAGTCAGCATGTCATGAAGGACGTCCTGGGTGCAGCTGCAGTTTATTCTTTGATCTACAATGTGAAAGAAATAGTTGAACAATATGGCGACAACAAAGCATCCTGCAAGTGCTTAATGCAATTAGCATCATTGTGTTAGCATAATTAACAAGACTAGTCTCTAAACAGACTTTAGAGTGAGAGGAACAGCACACAGGGTGGCCTGAAAGTCTCGATCCACTGGCGTTTTTCCAGATCAAAGCATCAAAATAGACATCTGAGGGCATTGGTGACTCAGAGGTACTGTAGGTTTCTTGCCTACCATGCAGAAGGCCCATGTTCGATTCCCAGACAACCCCCAAACCCCAGCCACTGGATGCAATGCCAGGTAAATTAGGAGGGGTGTGCCAGGAAGGGCATCCGCCGTGAAACCTGTGCCAAGTTGTTGTGCGGATCAGTTGACCAGCCGAAAGACCAACAACATCAGAATCAGCCAAGAAGGGCCTCCAAGTGGCGCAGTGGTAAAGCGCTCGCCCTATTATCCGGACATCGCCAGTTCGATTCCCAGGGGATGCTGAACCTCTCGCAGTTGGAGGTCTAGAGAGAGCTGATTGGCCGAGCTCTCTCAGAGGGGAGGGATGAGATGTACAGTCAATCAAGGGCGTCTGTGAGCTCACGCAAGCGAAAGGAGCGGATAGCGCTGTCCTCTGAGTGTGTTACCCAACGGTGCGTGAGCAAGCAGACGCTCAGTGGTAGTAGTAGCCTTAATGTGGGGGCCCCCTAGTGACGGGGAGGAATTGGACACGACTTAATTAGGGGAAAAAATCAGAGGCTGTCGATGTACTGGAGTGGAGCCAGCTTTCGAGCCACCCTGTATAATTGGTTAAGATGAACATACTGTAATACTTACTTATTGTGCATGTGGAAACAAGTTACTATAATGTTGTAGCTTGCTGCTATAAATCTCGTCACTTTATAAAACGTTTTTGTATAACCTGCGTTTCATCAATGAGGGAGTGAGTGAGTGGGAGAACGACTGACTTGAGCACGTGAGTGGGTAAGTAAATAAGTAAGTGAGCAGGTGAGCGGTTAAGTAAAAAAGTAGTGGGTGCGTGAGTGAGCTGGTAAGTTAACGTGTAAGTGGTTTAAGTGAGCTTGTGAGTGAATGAGCAAGTTAGAAAGCAACTTTACTGAGAAAGTAAATAAGTAACTAAGTAACTGAGTAAGTGGGTAAGCGAGTGAGTCAGTGAGTGCATAAGTAAATGAGTGTGTAAGTGAGTGACTGACTGAGCGAGCGTGCAACCAAGCGAGAAAGTAAATGAGCGAGCAAGTGAGAGGGTAAGTACATGAGTGAGTGAGAAGGTTAACGAGTGATTAAGCAACAGACTGAAGTGAGTGAGTGTGTGAATTTGTAAGTAAGCCAAAGAGTGAGTGAGTGAGCAAGCGAGCATGTGTGTGTGTGTGTGTGTGTGAGAGAGCGAGAGGGAAATGGAGTGCATGTGAGCGAGTGATACCTCCGTGACGACCCCAGCAGCAATGGTGGAGCCGACGTAGCGCAGCATGAAGCGGCCGAGTTCTTTAAAATCCTTATAGAGCTCCAGAGCCACAGGTCTCTGAGTCTGAATCTCCACCACAGCATTCTGGCCTTTACCCAAACACCTTCACACACACACACAACATTGACACAACCAGCAACCGAAATGTGAAATTCCATGCGTCTCTCCCTATTTTATAAAATACCTTAATCAGACTACTTTAAATATTTTTATGCTTATGCATTTTTTTTTAAATATTAGTTATAGCATTTGTAAGATTGAGAAAATTGAGAAATAAAAATAAACAAATAAAAAATATATATGAAAAACTGAATAATATGAAGCTCCCTTATATGATACAATTGCCGTCGATGGAAAAATTACATAAAAGCATCAATAACATCTCTACATGCTGATTAAAAAAAACAGTATTCGATGAATGTGATTTGGGATAAACAGCCAAAATAGCTAAAGAACAATAGCTAATAATTCGTCTGATTAATCCTCTCATTTAAGTCATCATTAGGCCCTAATTAAGCTGCTAACAGCCGCATTTAGGCATCACATGATGTGTTTAGAGATTCCTCCCACTACCATACTCACTTGGGTTTCTTTTTCAGAACCTCGCCGCTGGTTTTGTGCAACACGCTGACGAGCTTCCTGATGGTGGCAGGCTCACTCACTGTCTGGTAGTGCAACAGCACCTAATAATCAGGAACATAGTTTAAAATTATACACTTAATCGATGAATTGCCATTATGAAATTTACAAGTTACCAAGGTATTCAAATATAATGACTGATTTGACTAATAACGCTCCATAGCTCAGCCTATCTATTCAATTATACACCACAAGAGGGCGCACTTCAAATTGTCACATACACGGTCATACACAGTATGATATGCAGTGAAATGCTTATACGACCGCCTGCAACTTTACACTAAAGAGAGCAAAGAGAATAAACATAAAGTAAGAAAATAAGAAAAAATTAAGTAAGAAATTAAATAATGAAAACTATAGCTATGGAAATATAGCTATAGAAGAAAAAAAATGTAATATAAAAATATAGGAAAGGAGGAAAAAGAAGTTGCCAATTAAACCAATTTAAACCAGTTAGATTTGTCTTTCCCAACATACCACTAATACTTCATGATCGATTAACTATCAGTTAAGAAAAATGTGTGAAATCTAAAACCATATACACGGTGCAAATGCAAATAGTTCAAAAGTGGCAGAGAGAATATTTATTGAGATAAGCCCGAGGTCGAGCAAACTCACAGGGAATCCTTGTGTAACCGGGAACTCAATGTTAAACAGCAGGATTCTGGCTCGGAAGCGAGTGCAGGCCCTGATGGGCTCCTTGGGGTCACAGAAAACACAGCCGACGCTAATGAACAAGAACAATAGTGTGAATGTGAAAAGCTAGGAGAGAAATGCCTTAAAATTGTTTTAAGTAGTGATAATACATTGAACAAGATCAAAAGGATGCAGCGTTAATGCTGTGCATGAGAATCGCACTCAATATACTGTACACTGATCAACTTTAACATTAAAATCATTAAGGTTTTAGGTTCCCCCTTGGTGCAATGAAAACACCAGTTCACAAGTACTGTACTGTATATAATGAATGTTATTCTGTTCACCCAGCGATGGTGTTAGTGTTGTAGATGATCAGTGTATTTGATGAAATGCAACATCCTCTCAAAATATTAATGATTTTTTTTTATCTAAGGAAAAAAGAAAAGAAATACTTAAATGGAAAAAAGTAAACCTTTGCCATAATGTTTTTTGCACACTCATTGTAAGGGGATTAATTAGGTTGTGTTATTGATTAAACTATTGCACAAATGATTCACTTTCATCTCTAAAAAAATCTAAAAATACATTTCCAATGATCTGTTATAAATATATTACCTGTGTGCACCACATTATTCATCTGTGATGAACTAATTAGACACTGATAAGGTTTCAGTATCGGTATAAGTATCAGAAGAGAAAAACCCCAATGATAACTTTGAGAATTCTGGGTGTGTTCAGACTTTTTTTTTTTTTTACATGCCATGTCCATATGAAAAGTCACTTTTAAAGGTCCCATCTTTGACGATCTCTCTTGCAAGTTAATACGAGTTTTAAGCCCCCGAAAGTGTACCAGCTGAAATACACAGTATGGACAAAAGTATTTGGCCAAACCTGCAATGACATTGTATCCAAATACTGTAAATACACTTCAATATGTTGTCAGTCCCTCTATTGCAGTTACATTCACAAGATTTTGGAGTGTTTCTGTGGGAATTTGTGTCCGTTCATTCTGTAGAGCGTTTATGAGGTCAGGCACTGATGCTGGACGAGAAGGACTTTGTTCCAGTTCATCCCAAAGGTGCTCGAGTTGAGATCAGGGTTCTGTGTTAGGGCCGGTCAAGTTCAACTCATCAAACCATATCTAAGTGCTTGTTTTTCACACTGGGGTACACAGACATGTTGGAATAGAAAAGGGCTTTCCCCAAACTTGCCACAAAGTTGGAAGCAAACAGTAGCATTGTCCAAGATGTCTTGGTATGCTGAAGCATTAAGATTGGCCTTCACTGGGGATAAGGGGCTTTTTGACTAAAAACTAATCAACAGGTCTGGCCAAATACTTTTGTCCATATAATATACTTTCAGCTTTCATTTCATACCTCAGTTTCCCTTTATTTCACTCTTTCTTCACATGCACCGTTACAGTGTCTGCGTACTGTAAATGGGAGGGGATATTTTTATGATGTCACAATAGGAGAAAAATCAAATCGCCTCATTTAAGCTATTAGACTTGTAAATAAAAACATGTGAAAAGGAAATAAATAAGGGAATGTATTTCTCATTTGTTTTCTGTTTGTACAAGGGGACCCGTCAAAATGTCTACATGTGACAAAATTTTGCATAATAGGTCCCCTTTAAGTAACCCACAAAAGAAGAAGGGTGTAGTGAAATCAGGAAGTAAAATTTAATCATCTTGCCATGATTTCCGTTCACATGAAGTCACGTTACTGGCATTTTCTAAAACAGTTGCAAAACACACTATAAAAACTATCATTCTCTGAGTCTCTCTCTCTCTTTTTTTTTTTACTGGTTTTGCAGCAGCTCTATACTGTACAATACCATCATATTTACACACGTGTGGATGTCAAAAGATTTAAAGTATCGGTTAAACTGTGCTTTTGAGCAGGACAGGGTTAGGGCTTGACTATCTCTGAAGGTGATGTCTATTTAATTTCTCTGTGACGGGACACAGCCTGTGTTTTCTATAGGTATCTCTCTAAACTCTCAAACTGTTTCTACGTTTCTAATAAGTGCAGAAGCTATAATAACACAACACTAGGGTGAGTGCTAGAGTCTATCCCTAAATAATATAAACTATGAAACAGCTTCATATAAACTATTGATTGGTTTACACAATGCTCTAATACACAGTATTACACAAAAGATAAAGCAAAGACGCCTTTTAAACTAATGAAACTAAATATTTGTACCATATATGGTGTTCAAGTCAAACCGGGACTTTTGTTTGTGCAGTTTTGGGAGTTAAAGACACACTTTGTGTCATTATATAATTTCACTAGAGCCTGGATCCCATCAAGGTAGAAAGTTTTCTCAGTATGCCGGAGACATGATCGGACTGCCTACTTCACATCTGAAACGCTGGCCTCCCAGGAACTCCTTTAATGGTCCAAACATGAGCGAATGGCTTGGAGTGAGGTCAGGACTGTACAGGGGGGACGTGGCGAAAACTCACAGCCGGATTCCTGTAATGTGCGAGCGGTGTTGGTGAATTGTTACAGTTCACACAGACAGATTTGTCTCTTGCACAAACTGTCGTTCACGGACAAACAGCCTTCTTTAAAACGTTTGCACCGTTCAAATGAGTCTCTTCACCAAACTGGGTCTTCTGTAAATGTCACTTGGTTTTACGGCTTCATTCTCGAGAAAGTCCTGGTTTGACCTGAACACCCCTCATGCATGTCCAGTATGTAATATATTATTAAAAGCAATTAACATTATCATACTCAATATTGACTGTGTTCAGTTTAACAACACTTTTCCGTTTCAAATGTTTCAGTGCTCTCATGTCCACTTTTTGCAGTTTTTGATTCTCTGAACGTTTTAATAAATCCCCCAGTTTTCTTTCTATGGACTCTGCCATACCTCTTTCAGTTTCCCAAATAAAACCAAACAGACCTCATTATAATATCTGACTGAAAAGTGGTGCATATTGTAATATGTTGCTTCCTGTACTGCCACACAAATTTTGCAGATTTTTTCCCTCGACTCAATGATAAAAACACAAAATAAACATTTAAAACATAAATCTGTACTAAATGAAACGATGGTGTGCAAGACCTTTTGCACAGTACTGTGCGTGTTTTTTTAATCTGCATAACGTTAAGACACGATTGTCTGTCTATAACCAAGGAAGGACTTTATCATGTTCTATAATCTACTGAAAGTAATAAGAACAATTTCCAAATCCTAATTTGCTAGACACTTAGTGTAATGTAATGTAGTGTAGTGTGGTGTGTTGTGGTGTGGTGCAGTAGGGTTTAGTTCAGTGTTTCTCGAAACCCCAGAAAAGGCTGTTAGATAAATTGTGTGCTGAGAGATGAGAAAATTAAATGCTAAAAAATGTGAAGGGCAGGGGAAGGAAAACAATAATGAAGGTCAAAGTACAGTACGATACCAGGTTGCAGGTACGAGTTCCTGAGACTGTAACCCTCACCCTCCACAGGAAAATAAATCTCTCTGTCTTTATTTACTCACTTGATCTTTATAATGTCCATCCCTGTGACGGTCAGACTGACGTGGTCACCGGCGGCCGCCCAGTCTAACGCCTCATCGTGAAGGGTGATACCTGCACCCAGACACACACACACAGGACATAGGGTCTGATCTATGAGCCACCACAAGAGGGCAGTATTACGTTTCTGTAACCTGAGACGAGATCTCAACACCAACTGTCAACTTGTTTTTCTCCTGCTTTAATGGTCAAGGTGAACATTTTGAATTTAGAGCGCACACGCACGCACACACACACACACACACACACACACACACACACACACACACAAGTGACTGTATCGATGGTGTTACCTTTCACAGTGCAGGTCTCGTTGGGAGGCATGGCGAGCACTCGGTCTCCTGTCTGAACGAAGCCGGCTTCGATTTTCCCGGACACACAGAAGCCAGAGCCCTGATCTGAAAGCACACGGAGTTTCTCTGCATGTCATTACTCATGCCAAGCCATCATTAAACGTAGAGGAGTTCAGGGAAACAAACAAACACAAAAAACAAGCTTAATTAGCCTTAAATGAAGCCCATCAGTCAGGGCACATCTGGTTCCCGTTGTACGTTTGTATAGTTTAGAATTTAGAGTTGCATAGTTCATCTCGTTAACATAATCAAAGTCGAAAAGCAAAGGATAAGAAGCGTGGTACATGTGTACATGATACGACTCTTTGGAGTAAGTGGAAAGTTCTCCACCCACTTGTGCACCTCTTAATCCAGATCCCGGTGTCAATAGGTTTTGACACCTTTCATCATTTTTTAATGCTCATTTGGTAAAAACACTCAATGCCAGGGCCTGTTTCTACCTCAGAAACTCTGAGAATGGAAAAAAAAAAAAAAGAACTGAAAGGTGAGAACAGAGTGATGGGCGAGAATGACTAATACGATATGCCGCAACACTGCGCGTGAAAAGTAAAGGAGAGGAACGCTTTGTAAATGAATTCACACCGTGTGCAAAAACGCACAAAAAAAAAGTGCTGAAATATAGCGAGAAAATGTGAGAACTGAAATAAATTAGCTTATGAATGCTTTCACACCTGTGAATCAGCGAGCAAATTAGATTCAGAATCAGAATGAAACTGACATATTTGTTATTTTGGTTATAATATTGAAAATGAAAATACATTTTATTTCATTTAAAATAATACAACTTTTTTTTTTATTATTGATCTTGTGATTAATTAGGAGAGTTTCCCAGTATCACAATTAACCTTTTAAGTATTAATTTCAATCAATAAATGCCATAAGCAAAAGCATTGCCAAAGCATTCATTTGTGCTGACATAAAATAAAAGTATGACCAATTCAGTGTTTTATTATTATTACTACTATTATATATTATACGGTACAGACCAAAAGTTTGGACACACCTTCTCATTCAAAGAGTTTGAATTTGTATTATGGCAAAGAAAAAAGCAGCTAAGTAAAGAAAAACGAGTGACCATCATTACTTTAAGAAATGAAGGTCAGTCAGTCTGAAAAATTGGGAAAACTTTGAAAGTGTCCCCAAGTGCAGTCATAAAAAGCATCAAGCGCTACAAAGAAACTGGCTCACATGCGGACCGGCCCAGGAAAGGAAGACCAAGAGTCGCCTCTGCTGCGGAGGATAAGTTCATCCGAGTCACCAGCCTCAGAAATCGCAGGTTAACAGCAGCTCAGATCAGAGAGCAGGTCAATGCCACACAGAGTTCTAGCAGCAGACACGTCTCTAGAACAACTGTTAAGAGGAGACTGTGTGAATCAGGCCTTCATGGTAGAAGATCTGCTAGGAAACCACTGCTAAGGACAGGCAACAAGCAGAAAAGACGCGTTTGGGCTAAAGAACACAATAAAGAACACGATAAAGAAAACTCTTTGAATGAGAAGGTGTGTCCAAACTTTTGGTCTGTACTGTATGTATATATACTCAGCAGTCAATTCATTACATGCACCTGTTCAACTGCTTGTTAGCACAAATATTTAAATCCGCCAATCACACGGCAGCAACGATCTGCTGAAGTTCAAACCGAGCATCACGAAAGGGAAAGAAAGGAGATTTAAGTGACTAAGTGAAACATGGCGTGGTTGTTGGTTCCAGACAGGATGGTCTGAGTATTTCCGAAACTGCTGATCTACTGGGTTTTTCTCTAAGGTTTATAGAGAATGGTGTAAAGAGAAGAGAAAAAAGAGAAAACATCCAAAATGCTTTGTTGATGCCAGAGGCCAGACTGGTTCGAGCTAATCGAAAGGCAACAGTAACCCAAATTCCCACCAAGGTACTGTTATGCTGAAGAGGATCTCTGAAAGAACAACACATCGGACTTTGAGGCAGATTTACTTCAGCAGCAGCAGATCACACCTGTTGTCACTCCTGTCGGGTAAGAACTGGAAACTGAAGCTACAATTCACATGAGTTCACCAAATTTGACAAATAGAAGACTGGAAACACGTCGGTCTGATGGTTCTTGATTTCTGCTGGTTCGTCCTATCAGAATCACGACATGAAAGCAGGACTCCATCCAGCCTCGTTATCAACGCTTCAGCCTGCTGGTGTAATGGAGTGCGAGAGATTTTCTTGGCACACGTTGGGCCCCTTAGTACCAAACACCACAGCCTGCATGAGTTTTGTTGATGATCATGTCCCAGGATAACGCGCCATGTCACAAAGCTGAAATCATCTCAAACTGGTTTCTTCAACATGGCAGTGAGGTCGCCGCACTCAAACTGACTCCACGGTTTTTGTTTTTGTTTTTTCATGCTTTACATTGTATATTTGTGTCAAAGGTGAATAAGATTCACTTTGTTGGACTTATGAACAAATCCAATATACGGACTGAAACTCGTTCATAAGTCGGGCACTGCCTGTACTGGGAAGGTGTACCCAATGAAGTGGCCAGGAAGTGTACATTTGCTAGTAAATTAAATAATGTATCTTAAATCAGCATATGACTTTTTTTTTTGCTCATACATCAAGTGCTCATTTTCGTTTTCGACCAAATTCCCGATTGCGCAGCGCTCCTGCAGTGCCAAACCTCAGCTCAGCGTGCATCATGATGTGCAATAGAGCTGCTCGCGTCTACAAAAGAAAGAAAAACAAATACACACTGCATGTTTGATTCACTTCCTGCAGTCGAATTGACTCAGACTTGAAACACTCTCTCATTGCAAATCTAACTGCAACAGAGATCAGACTCTCTCACGCTCCCGGACCGCCTGCTCGGTCGCGTATCCGGATGCGAATGCATTTTTCTCACCTGTCCAAAGCAAACCTCACGGAGGAGGAAACGCATTCGGTTCGGTTCCATTTGACTAAACCATGCATTCGTGAATTGTCCCTGTTTAGAAGCTTGAGAAGTGTGTGTGTGTGATTTTGTGAGGGTGATGTCGCTGACCTTTAAAGACGTCCGACACGCAGAGTCTGAAGGGCTTCTCGACTGATCTCTGAGGCGCTTTGAACGAGTCTGCAGAAGAAAGAGAAAGGGAAAACCAAGAACCGGGTTATTGCTTTTTTTTTTTTTGGTAGATTTTGTGAATGGCTAAGCCAGGGCTTTTCAAATCCAGCACAGGCTGTTATTCACCAAACCCTTAAACACGCCCGCTGAACCCGGCAATTAACAGATTAGTTGAATCAGTTGTGTTTGATCAAATGGATCACCAAATACTGCTGGACAGCGGCCCTCCAGGGCAGGATTCGAACCCCTGGCTGTAAAAGGTCAACGCTTCAATACTTTTCTTATGTCAACAGTGAAAGAGAGACCAGGAAGCATATTCACGGCCTGGTGGAAAAAAAAAAATTCTTTATATATGTCTATATACTGTACAAAGTGACACAAAAAGTAAAATGTCTTTAAATGTAGAAGCCTCTGACTTCACAGCACTTATATGATGAATCTATGAACGTAGAACATCTCTTAAAGTATCAGATATCAGACCAAAAACTATAATGCCTATAGAGCCGGTCTCAAGCCTTCTCATTTCTCCATATTTTGCTTTCAAAGAGACTGAGTTTCTAAATGACCTTTTCGATGATGACAGATGATTAGGCTGGTGATTCGTATACTGCTGATGCTGAATGGTTGAGAAGAGAAGAGATGAGAGGGGAAATGAGGTTGCTGCTGAGGTTGTTGCGTACTGTAGATAAGCAACCTAATTTTTTAATGTCTTATTTAGGCACTTTGCAGCCTGTCGCAGTAAAACACCTTTTAAGGTCTTAACATGCTCAAAAACCCATGAAAATTGGCAGACAGGTTGGAATCTGCTGCCATCAGGATGCCTGAGAGTCGCATGGCCCGGGTCTCGCACGCACGCACAGACCCACACACACACACTTTACAAATGTTAACACTCACACAGACGAACACACACGCATACACGAACACTCATATATCACACACAAACATCACAAATACACATCCACATGTCACACACACACACACACACACTCTAACCCTCAGACACACACACTAACGCACTCAACAAATATTTAGGGCCCAAACTGATATTAGCCCTGTATAGTGTGTGATGTGTGCAAGTTGTGCGGCGCCCCTGGGGTGAAAATGGTGCAGGGTGCTTGGGCCCGTCATCGTTGCTTGCAACTATATTTCAAATTTGTCCCCTTTCATAAACTAAAGTCAGAAACCTGACCCAGACGTTGTTGAAGCATTTTCACATCTGCTTACTTCCCCTTCCTTCACCATTATAAATTCTGTAATTTAAAAAAATAGTGACAAAAGCTTGCAATCGGGCACAATAGGAGTCCTCATTTATCAGTCTGCATCAACCGTATCTGTCTTCATCGCTACCTAGTCACTCATCACTCATCGACATCTTTTCACACGCCGGAAGTCTTGGTAACATTCACTGATTCATTATCAGTTCTGTCGAAAAAACTTCCTGTCATTTTATTAACTCATTTAAGCATTTTTTTTTATTTGTCCAGAGTCTTCTGTGTTCTGTGTGCGCAAGCTTTTTTTCTTTTTCCTCCCTTTGAAGATATGAAACACCTACAGACTGATTTTATTTTGCTATCGTAAGTAACTGTTTAAAAAAAAAAAAACTTATTATAAAATTATAAATTAAAAATAAATGAATACATACATGAATAATTAAAAAAATATGTTTAAGCAGACGGACGTCTCACCTTCTACGATCATCAGTCAAGGTCGGCAAGCGCAGGTCTAAAGCCTCATTAGAGATCAATAATTAGTTCAGTTACGGATCGTGATTCTTTTGTGTGATCATTTATGCATCGTCAGACGGACTCCGAAATTTTTTTTTTAATAAAAGGTTAATATATTCCTTTGCATCTGAGGTGGCAAGATGTTGCTGTTCCTTTATAACCCTGGAGGTAAAACGCTCTACACTAATAAGACTACGGCAGGCAGCACCGTACCGTGTGTGAATTATTTGCAAAGCTGGTTTAGAATTGAAACTAAATCAGAAACAAATAAGAAATCGTGATATTTAAAAAATCGTAACGGCACCTATGAGAGATATCGTGATAATATCGTATCGCACGGTCCTTAAATGCTTCCGAACCCTAAGCCTCAGTGATGTAAAATAGAAACCATATTACATTTTTTTGTAGACACCCGATGTGTACACTCGCTTGTAAATGTCTCTGTTTTCCAAAGAAAAACACATTTTCGTGCAATTCACAAACAATTAAAGTGAACCGGAATTAAGTTGTGGAATTGTAATGGAGCGGCCAGCACCTCACAGTTTTAGGATCCGCGCCCTATTGAGCTGTTGTGGGAGCAGCGTGACCACATGGTACAGAGGAAGCCTTAATCACACCAATCCATCTTGTGGGAGATGCTCCAGGAAGCTTGGGGTGAAATCTCATCAGATTATCTCGTAAAAAACTGACAGATAGACTGTAATTGCTGCCAAAGGTGTTTTTTTTTTTTGTGGTTAAGACAAAGTTTAAATTCATCATTGATCATTTCCATCAAAATCATCATTTATAATTATTTCTAGCATGTCTTGTTCTTTTGCTCTATTTTCTTTCCAGACTAATGTTTGTGTCTGCGTTTCCCTGGAAAACAATAACATTTCCAAGTGATCCTAAACTTCTGAGCGGCAAGTGTCGACACAAATTTGGAAGCAAATATTTTGGCACTGTATGCTGTAGTATTACTGTATAATGTGACTCGAACTGAATTTGTTTGCACCTGTGTACAAAGTCATGGTGTGTTAAAGAACTCGAGAACATTGACCTCAACCCCTGCTGAACACCTTTGGGGTGAGCGGAATCTCCTCGTACAACAGCAGGACCTGATCTCTTCAACGTTCTTGTAGGGGAATGAACACGTATCCTCATGGCTACGCTCCGGAATCTAGACGAAAGCCTTCCCAGAAGAGTGGAGCTTATTATCGATGGACATCCCAGAAACCAGTTTCTTTTCTGTTGTTTTGTTGTTGTTTTTATTTAGTAAAAAAAAAAAAAAAAGTAAGAATGCAATTCTGATCAAACCCTAATTAACCTTTTTCCTTTTAACCTCTTACCTTAAAGTCGCCTAACAGCCAGCAGAGGGCACAGGAATCTACAAACGCCTCCTTTAAAAATCGATTAACTTCTGACACACAATTAAAATAAACAACGACTTAAATCAAAGTAGTTCAAAGCGGCACAAACACCTACATGTGTGAAAACCTCTCTGGGTTATCTTTTTCGTTGCGAGTGCACACACTGTGTCTTACACACTTTCACACCTACTTGCAAACCATGCACAGCTTTACAGCAACCACAGCGTGTTTAAAAAATAAAAATAAACGAAACACTGACCGTTCACACAGTGACACTGGAGGTCAGTATTGCGTTTACAGGACTGATATAGCGGTGCTGCGCGCTAATAAACAACTACGCGCAGACAGACCTGCGGGCGCTACAGGCTCATGAAGAAAAAAAATGAAAAACATTAGTATTTGCATTGCGCTAAGACAACATTCGGTTTTTTCTCAGCAGACATCATGTGATTTAGTCCCGTGTGATGTCATTACCACCAGGTAACTAATTAACTGTTAATAGTGCTGCTATTTTATTCATATTTGGATTGTAAACGGTCCAAAACGAGGCAGTTGAAATCGTCAGGATGAAATTAGTTAAGAAAATGGTATACGAGGATCTGTGTGCTTTTAAATGAGACTAATAATGCACCTTTTACTCAAACTTAATAATGAGTATTACGCGAGTAATTAATGAGTATTAGCACTAGCGCTACATGATAAATTCCCATCACGGAAACTATAGAATGAGAATTTCTTTTGCGCTTTCCCATGTGTGTACTGATCTAGACCGACCTGAATAGTAGTGAGGAGGGGAGGGGGAAAAAAAAAATCAATCCAGTTATGAATCACAATTCTTTTGAGTGCAGATCCATGTATCGCCACATGGAGTTCTAAATAAAATAATTTATTACACTTATAACAGAAATGCACCGGTTGATCAGCCATAACCATAATCCTGCGAGTGCACGAGCTTCTGAGTGGCACGACAGAAACTCATTTTTATGACGTTACATCAACAAAAGTTCTCCAAACCCTGAGGTCAAATTAGTGATAAAACACTCATTACACACACGCTTACATCAGCCTCGTACACTGACACAGCGAGTGCTGATTAGTCTTGAAATATACACGTTTAGAAGCTGTGTGTGATCTGTGTTTGAAGACTTTGGAGGCGGTAAACCATCTCCTTTTCTGTTTCTTTATAACTCTACAGGAGGGACTGTACGCTCTGGAGTCCCATGTGGTAGAAATAAGAATCATGGAGGACGACCAAGATGTTAGTGCTGCTCACCAACAATGTAACTTTTCTTTTTTATTTAATTTGAATGCTATTAAATGTTAAACTCTTGTATTTAAAGTTTGTTTGTATTGTTTAAATGCCGCATTTGGTTTTGAATTGAGAAAACTAATGTTATTAGGAACGGACTACGTGTAACTACTCGTATTCGATTCGGTTGTGAAGCTGTTGAATAAAGCGAAGATAAAAAACTTTCCGTTTCTTAA
Source organism: Clarias macrocephalus (assembly GCA_011419295.1). Taxonomy (NCBI): domain Eukaryota; kingdom Metazoa; phylum Chordata; class Actinopteri; order Siluriformes; family Clariidae; genus Clarias; species Clarias macrocephalus. The sequence goes on from JAAGKR010001171.1 coordinate 97,621, forward strand.
AATGGAAAATATTGGATAAAATTATATAGCAAATATGGATATTTATAAAATTTTGATACTGACAGAATCGCAATACAAATTGATCCGGTACTGAGGTATCGTGATAATATCGTATCGGGTGGTGAAAATATTTGAATATTTTTTAATTAAGATACTGGATTTTCATGACCTGTAAGCCGTGAACGTTGAAATTATAACAAAAAGAGGCTCGAAATATTTCACTTTAAATGTATTTCTTTTAAATGGAATGAATCTAGAATATATTTCTAGTGTTTCCTCTTTTTAAATTTAATTATGAAAGAAAATACCTTTTTCCACAACAATAGAATTTGCCGAGATGTATTGTATACATCTATATACTTACAATTATTTATTATATCATTTAAATATAATCATTTGCCCGGCACTTTATGTGCAGGATCTCCCCTCTTGGATTAACCGTCTGGGGACTTTTTGTCCTTTTTTCTGAGTCAATGTTGTCAAACTAGCCATGCTACAAATTTTACCCGCATTCGTGTGTGGGTTCACTCGCTGGTTAACTGCTGGAAAATCCTCATTAATACGCACAGTACCGACACGCAGGTTTTCTTTGTGAACGCAGAATTCTGCAAAACTGTAAACCTTGTAACTCAACACCACGAGCACATACAGACCTATCTGTTCCAGCAGACACGGGCCTTTGTACCAGGCACTGAGCGCGGCTTCGGTGCTCCTGGTGGTGAGATTCTGTCCTGACAGACCGCTGGTGGGGACGTAATACACATCGGAGTCCTGCAATCACATCACAAACGACACGTTAACACAAGAGCACAGAACCTACCCTGGAATTACAGATAAACACAGATGCATGCACACACAAACGCATATACAGTATCACCAGATTTTAAGTAGGTCCCGAATTTTGCCACCAAAATATGTTGGGACTGTTTGTTCAAGCTTTTCAGCAACAGATCCGACTACACAGGCCAGAGTTCACTCCCCATGTGCATCAGTGAGCCTTGGCCTCCCATGACCCTGACACCAGTTCACCGATTTCCCTTTCTTGGATTATTTTTGATAACAGTCCTGACCCACTGCAGACCGGAAACATGGTACAAGACCTGGCGTTTTGGAGTTGCTCTGACCCAGTCGTCTAGCCGTCACAATATGGCCCTTCTCACAGTAGCTACATTTTCAAGATACACCTACTGTACGTACATTTCCAACGGCACCTGGAAGTGGGTGATACGTACAGTAAGGATGTAAGAGAAGTATTTTTTCTGAAGTTGATGTGCTGGAAGCAGAAAAAAAAAAAAATGGACAAGTGTAAGGATCAGAGTCATTTTCCCAAGGACCAAATTGTGATGTTGATGTCTAGACGACTGGGTCCGAGCAAGTCCAAAACTGCAGCTTCTGTGGGATGTTCCTGGTCTGCAGGGGTCAGGACAAACCAGAAGTGATGCGAGGGAGGAAAAACTGGTGAACAGGTGACAGGATCATGGGCGGCGGCCAAGACACACAGTTGCACGTGGGGAGTGAAGGCTGGCCCATGAATCCAATCCAAAAGCTCCAATTAAAAAAAAGAAATAAAATAAAATGTTAGAACACCAAGTGCATCAGTGTTTTGGTGATAAAAGGGGGGAATCTACTAAATATTAGGAAGGTTTTCCTTTACCATGAACACATATGTTCATTTATTTATTTTTTTTTTAAAGATAACTATATAGAACTATATTTACTGTACAGCTGGTGTGTAAAGTTCTTGATCATTTGTCCTGTATACGAGTTAAATTCAACTCCAGATGGACATTAAAGCGTCATTATGTATTACATTTTTAAAACTTGTTTGGTACAACAAATAAAACACGTCATCAGATGATGTGCAGAAACAGATCGGACGACAGCGTGTCGAGAGTTAACTGTGCATTGTGTCAAGCCACATCACACAGACACTATGGCTTCTTTGGTTATTTTCCTGTACGAGCACTCCCACGGACTGTTTTGTTTTCCACGTCATTAAAAAATAAGGGAAAGTACAAACAAGTGAGTCAAAGGAAAACCTTATTTTTTTTTTATTTTTATTGTGTATTGTTTATTACTAATTACTGTTACCAGCCATAACATTAAAACCAAAAAAAACGGATCCGACTTGCACCGGGGCCACGGCCTCGCATTGACGTCTGAAGGTGTGAAAGTATCTCTGACTGATTGTTTTTTTGCAGGGTGGATCGTTTGTTTATTACATCACAACCCACAGATGATCTCGAGCGGATTGCGATCCGGGAAATTTGCAGCACAACTCGACACTTTGAACTCTGTTTTGGTGCCTAGTATCATACGGCCTGCCTCTGTCGTCTTCCCATCATGCATCCTGGTGCAATGTCTGTATGATGAAATAAAACCATCAGTGATTCATCTGACCAGGCGTCGTTCTTCTATGGTGTCCAGTTCTAATGCTCATGTTGGAGACGCAAAGACCTTCACTTCCCCTGCAAGGCAATGTGCTACTCTATGTTCGTCCATGACGCTGGTTTACCGGCTCTCTTTCACCATTTCTTTCATCATTTTTACTAGGTACAGTACTAATCCCGGCATCCCAGGGACGAACCAGAAGACGTGTCGGTTTGAAGATGCTCTGAGCCATAACAGTTTCACTCAGTTGCATTCACTTGCCATTTTTCCTTTTTTCAACACATCAAGTTTGAGAACTGAGGGTTCCCTTGGTACATAACGTATCCCAACCCTTTACAGATCATCATCAGGATGGGGTGGCTCAGTGGTTAAGACATCGGACTACGGGTCGAAAGGTCCCAGGTTCAATTCCCACAACTACCAAGTTGTCCCTGTTGGGCCCTTAACCCTCAACTGCTCAGATGTATAATGGGATAAAAAAAAAAAATCTGAAAGTAAGTCTAAAGGCATCTGCCAAATGCTTAAATGTAAATCATCTATACTGCTTAATCCTGTATAGAGGGTCATGGTGGGCCTTGAGCCTATCCCAGGAGACTTAGAGCAAAAGACGGGGTACACCCTGGAATTCTTTACAGGATTGAAATGTTTTTTTTTATTTTATTAAATATTATTCATGTAATAAGGTCAATAGTTTTAACCAGGGGTCAGGGGGTTAAGGCATTGGACTATGCTTCGGGAGGTCCTAGGTTTAAACCCCACGACAACCAAGTTGCCTCTGTGGAGTCCTTGAGCAAGTCCCTTAATCCTCAACTGCTCAGATGTATAATGCAATAAAAATAAATAAATAAATAAATAAATAAATAAATGTTAGTCGCTCTAGATAAGGGCGTCAACAAACGTAAATAATTTGTGTTTACTGTTTTTAGTGTCTTATTCTTGTTTTTTCCCCCCAAACTTTTCATTTTCATCAGGTCTGACACGGAGTACTTTTCATACTTCTTCCAAATATTCCTGCACAAGAACCCTTACAATGCTTTTTTTTTTTTGTCTTCTGGATAAATTTTTTTTTTTGCATTAGGATTATCCTGCAAACCACCATCGGGAACCGCCAAAATTCCCAGCCGGTGCGTCTCCCTGCAGACGAGAACATCTCTCTCATTTCTGAATATAGAGGACAAAATCAGCAGATGATAATCGGCATACTTGCACTAGTTTCCTGGTATCATGAAGCCGTCGTCGTATAAGCTGACAGCTTCATTATACCAGGAAACCAATGCATCATGAAGCTGCCGTCGTACAGCTTTTCTTTGAACTCCAGTGTATTAAAATGAGTCAGTCGATATGATAAAAATCTGCACCGGACCTTCTTAAACGCACAAACTAGCTTTACTCGCGAACAGATCATCACATTTATGCTTGCTTATGTCTTGCTGTACCTTGAAACCGGCCTGCTTGAGAAACTGGCCGAGTTTAGAAGTGATTTCTTGGAACCTCGACTGCTGCCAGTTCACCTGAGGTCACAGACACACAGATACACACAAACACACACATGGGAGAAAGGTGGAGGAGGAGTTCTCAGAGGTTGGGGGAAATTTTGATTGACACTACTGTGGTTAATGTGGATATTGTGGTCGCCTTTGTTACTCACCTGGTCCATCTTGTTGACAGCGATAGCGAGTTGGGTGACGCCGAGGGATCGTACGAGGAGAGCGTGTTCTCTGGTCTGACCGCCTGCCTCGAACCCGGCCTCGAACTCTCCCCGACTGGCGTCCACCACCAACACGGCCACGTCTGCCTGAACACACACACACACACACACATTTCAAATCTAGTCACAATCCTACCTAAAACAGCTCCCTACAAACAAAGTGACACTTAGTCAGAGTCAAAACTCCCCCCATCATTAACGCAGCTACACACACACACAAAACCACCAGAGTTCCACATAAAATAACATACACTCATTTGCCTTAAGATACAAACTGATGAATATTTCACGCGGAATATGATTTACTACGTGCTGCGAGTCACCTCAGTAGTCATGATTGATGTGAGTAAATTATTCCTCCCGCGCAGGGTACGGATACATTTGCAAAAAAAATAATAAATAAACAGTAATCATTTTTACATTACATCATTCAAAATAAAGCGACAGGTAGATAAATAAAAATAAATAAATAAATAAATAAATATTTTTTTCTTTAAGTGATGACCTGTGACACACTAATTATGATCATTATCAGCATTTTTTTTTTTTTTTGGTGCATATTGAAATTTGAAACACCAAGCACATCCTATAATCAGGGTTATACCAGATGCACGATTATGCCCATGTGGCAGAGTCGAAGTTTCACTTTGACTCTTCTGGTAGTCCCTTATAAACCCCACAGCAAGAACAAATCGCACACTCAGGAGGGAAAAAAAAAAAAAAAAGGTTACACACAAATATAGATATACTATAGATATCATATACACACACACACACACACACACACATACATATTATATATATACATACAGTATATATAGATCACATTTTCTCATGTTTGGCTGTAATACATGATGCAACTCTAGCTATAGTTTGTTGGGAAATCACCTCCTACACCTCAACATTTTGTGTACAGGAAATGAGGTCAAGCGTGTTCTCTACTTCCTGCAGCATGAACTCAGACGGCATGGACGTGTGTGTGTGTGTGTGTGTGTGTGTGTGTGTGTGTGTGTGTGTGTGCTCTTCTTTAACTGGTTCTCTCTTTATATTCGTTGTAAAACACCAAGGCTTCACATTACAAGCAATTAGGACAGGTTTCTGTTTTGTTTGCACTACATAACAGTTATTTGTCCAGGTCCATCCTCTAACTAAATAAACTCCAAGCGGAGCTGTGTTTAATTTGGGTGTGGCCCGCGGACGTTTGCTAGCATGAGTGTCGCCGTATTTGTCTTATCTTTCTGGTCCACATGTATCACAGTAGGTTCTTTTGTTGCTCGTATTGTCGTCTTCCACGGGAAGATTAAAAACCTTCGTGACAACTGTTGTATAACCTACAACAGGGGAGGCAGGATACATCCACATTTTAAAATGTCTGTTTAAAGGCCTGTTCAAAAATATATACCACATGGTCACGCTACTATTTCATCCGACCTCCTTTAGCTTGGGTTACGGCACACAATGTGATGTCTACTGTAGTTCATGCGTGTAAAATGATTCCTCGTGCTCCCAAAAGCAGAAGAAAAACTTCATAGATGTCATAAACTGTGATAACCATTTAGTACATTCAGGTCATCAGCTGACTTAATTTTTTTGCGTTGCTGAGCCTCGACGTGACCCCAGATCATAACATTTCAGAAGAGTCACATTATTGTGCAGTATCAAGCAAAGACAACAACTAAGGAAATTTAAAATTACTGGAATTTGGGTTTATACTGTACATTATTATAACCTCGCAGGACAAGCAACTGAACCGTCAACTTTGTGGGAAAAAATGTGGTCTATGTTTAATAGTGACAGTAAGAGCATTTCCGTCGTAGCGATTAGCGCTGCCGCCTCGCACTTCCAGGTTCCTGGGTTCGATTCCGGTGTGCATGGAAAGTTTGCATCTTCTCTCCGTTCCAGGTTCTCCGGTTTCCTTCCACAGTCCAAAGACAAGCAGATTAGGCTGATTGGCGTTCCCGTAGATGGTCCTCTGGAGAAGGAGAAGAAAATGGCAACCCACTAACAGTATCCTTACCAAGAAATCCCCATGGACAGCACTCTTGGAAGGCCTGGCGTGCTATGGTCGCCATGAGGTCGCGAAGAGTCGGACACTACTGAACGAGTAAACAAAAAAAAAAAAGAAGCATTTCCATACTCGCACAATGTCATGAGAATTCACAGGATTGGGACTAAACAGCTGTGTGTCCATAAGAACTAGTTAGTTCAGCTTTCTAAGGAGCATAAAGATTGTATTTTGGAGGAATGGAAAAAATGTCATGTGACCTGATGAGTCCAGATTGACGCTATTCCAGAGCGGGGGTTTGAAATGAAGCGCATGAAGCGATGCATCCATCATGCATAGTGTCCACTGTAGGAGACGGTGTTCTGATCCAGGGCTGCTTCAGTTGATCAGGTCTAGACTCAGCAATAAAATGAAGTCAGCTGATGACATGAATGTACAGTACTGAATGACCGGGTTTTCACATCTGTGGAGTTTTTCTTCCCTGATGGTACGGGAGTATTCCAGGACTCAGCTTGTGAAAGAGGGGATTGTTTCTGGGAGCTCGAGGAATCATTTCATGAAGAAAAACTGTTGAAGCTAAAGGTGACTTGATTGAAATTTTAGTGTGTGTGAGACTGTACAGAAGCAAATGTTTAAAGTATCTAATGTCTAATAAATGATGTATGGTTCACAGTTTATTTTTTATTGTTTTGTGGTGTGTGTGTTTGTTCATTATGTTCCTTGTAGTTTTCCTGACATTTCTTTTATTCTATTCTGTGCATTTAATTTCTGAAGCTATTCCTGAACTTTTAATACTGCAATTTTTATTCCGGGCAGGTGGTGATGCTTTAATACCACAACACACTCTCTCATTGCACTTTACTGTACTAAACTTTGCCCACGCTAAAAAAAAAACACAAAAAAAGAAAAAAGATCGTTAAATTTAAAGCTGAAAAACAGCTTTGCTTATTACTTATGAGATTGAAACTCCCAAACACACACACAGATACACGCACACACTTTCTCCCTAGTTTAGCCCCCCTTTTTTTCTCAGTGCACACACCGACACACACATACAGAACAGCTTTCTCTCTACCAAACACCTTACTCAGCAGCCACTCGCAAGGAAATGAGTAAATCCGGCCAGTAGAGCGTGAGTAATTTCATTCATTCACACAAGCCCAAACAGAAGGAACACACTCATACGGAGAGTTGTGGTGCCACCCTAATCTACAAAGCGAAGATTTCATTCAGACTTTCAGAAACACAATTTTGCAAAGTCACTAAAACACTCTCTCACTCACACACGCACAGACACGCACACACCCTGACTAGCATGACACTTCCTGTGAGTCCCTGTGTCCTCATTTTGTGCATTTTTTATTTTTTTTTTAATACCTGTGCTGCTCCAGTGATCATGTTAGGAATAAAGTCTTTGTGTCCTGGGGCATCCATCAGCGTCACGACTTTGGAGCCGGTCTCAAACTTGGTCATGCCCACGTCCATGGTCACTCCTCTGAGAGTGAGAGAGAGTGAGATAAATAACAGAAAGACAATAAGGTGAGACAGGGAGAGGAAGAGAAAGAGAAAGAGAGAAAATAAAGGCAAGAGATGAGAGACAGGGCATGAGACATTAGAGATGAGAGACAGGGCATGGGACGCGAGAGATGAGAGACAGGGCATGAGACATTAGAGATGAGAGACAGGGCATGAGACATTAGAGATGAGAGACAGGGCATGGGACGCGAGAGATGAGAGACAGGGCATGGGACGCGAGAGATGAGAGACAGGGCACAGAACGTGAGAGATGAGAGACAGGGCACAGAACGTGAGAGATGAGAAAGAGGGCATGGGATAGAAGAGATGAGAGACAGCGCACAGAACGCGAGACATGAGAAAGAGGGCATGGGACGCGAGAGATGAGAGACAGGGTATAAAATGGAGAGATGAGAGACAAGGAATGGGACGCAAGAGATAGAGGGCACAGGACACGAGAGATGAGAAAGAGGGCATGGGACGCGAGAGATGAGAAAGAGGGCATGGGACGCGAGAGATGAGAGACAGGGTATAGAACGGAGAGATGAGAGACAAGGAATGGGACGCGAGAGATGAGAGACAAGGAATGGGACGCAAGAGATAGAAAGAGGGCATGGGACACGAGAGATGAGAGACAGGGCACAGAACGTGAGAGATGAGAAAGAGGGCATGGGACAGGAGAGATAAGAGACAGGACACAGGATGCGAGAGATGAGAAAGAGGGAATAGGACGCGAGAGATAAGAAAGAGGGCATGGGACACGTGGGACAAGGCATGGGACGTGAAAGATGAGAGACAGGGCATGGGATGCAAGAGATGATAGACAAGGTGAGAGGCAAGAAACCGAAATTGAGCAAGTGAGACGACAAAGACAAAAGACAGATATGAGAGGGAACGAGTCAGAGAGAGAGAGAGAGAGAGAGATAAACAAAAACAGGGACAGGGTCAAAGATAAGAAGCAGAAACATTGAAGGGAATACAGTCAAGGAGAAGAGGGAGAAGAGAGACACTGACAGAGAGAGAGAGAGAGAGCAAAAGAAAAACAGGATAAACAGAAACAAGAGAACCAGATGTACAGAGAGGCAAAGAGAAAACGAGTGAGAGTGTGATGAGAAATGGAGACAAAGGTGAGAGAGAGCGAGAGGCAAGAAATAGAGACAAGTAAGACATGAAAAACAAAGAAAGAGAGATAACAAAATGACTAAGTAATGAAATATAAAAAATAATAATATTTAAAATATTACTAATAATAAAATTGTAGTTTTGGGGCACCCTGTAATTAAAATCTATTTATAAAACAAGTGAACGTCCAAAGGAAGCTGTAACTGCCTGAACCGTGCAGGCTAGAGTTTCAGCTCGAGCCGTATGAGCTTGCACCTGTTTTTCACATCTTTATTTCTAAAATAAACGCGAAGACTTGAAAATGTGTTCGAAAAATAATAAATACAGTTACGGTGTGACTCAGGAAGCGAACCGAACGTCCTCGAGTTAGAAAGTTCCCAAGTCGGAAGTTTGTAATGACTGTAATTCTGAAATGACTTGGGGGCGTTTAAAAAACAAAAAAATATATATATATATATATTTCAGCAACTTAATTCAAAGCTCTTCTCCTCGCACCTCAAACGAAACAGGAGCGTGTCTGTTACACCGACCTGTCTCGCTCCTCTCCGGTCTCGTCCAGCACCCAGGCGTAAGCGAAAGACGCCTTGCCGGCTTTCTTGGCCTCCTGCTCGTACTTGTGCATGGTGCGTTTATTCACGTTCCCCAGCAGGTACAGGAGGTGACCCATGAGCGTGCTCTTCCCGGCGTCCACGTGGCCTGTGCAAACAAGCAACCAAGGGTTAATTCAGGTCGGTTTTATTTATATAGCGCTTTTACCAAAACGGTGGTACCTATGACGACCAGGTTGAGAAGCGGTTTCCCGCCCTGCCTCTGCTCCAGCTCGGCGCGGATGTTGAGCTGCTGTTTGGATTTGCTGGTGGACCGGGGTGGCGCCGGGGTTGTTGCCTGGTCTTCCGTCGTGCACGCAGCTTTAGACGGAGTCTCCGGAGCTGCTGGCGCCGTCACGTCTGGGCTCGGACCCGTGCGTACGGATGGGGTGACTCCATTCTCCTCTGAGCTACACACACAACACGTGCATTTTGTGCATGTCTTCTGAGCATCGTAAAAATCATTCTAGCAAAGCTTTACACCTTTTTCGTCCTTTTCCCCCTTTTAAAGTTATAAAGCTAAAAACGCAGCTCGTCATGATTTAAAGAAAGCATAAAAATGTATAAAGACGTGTTGTGTAAAATGGACCTCATGTTTTTACCTCTGACAATGGAGACTCATTCATTTAAATACATTAATTTTGCTAAATAATAAGGCCGTCTATAAGTAAGTCGTTACCATGGTGACAAGAACGTGCCTGGAAACCCTTGACTTGTAACACGATTGACTTTAACACGAGACTTTATTTGTAATGTTGCGAATGTTTAAAATAAAAAAAATAATAATAAATAAACTAATCTGAACTTTATTTTAAATACAGCATTTTTTTTTTCGTCTCATTTGTTTTTTGATTATTCTAACTATTTCTTTCCTAGACAAACGGGGGGGGGGGAAAAACAGCAAAAAAGTGTTTCTAATTTCATGCTGCACGTCCCCTGAACATTTCAACTTCCATTGTTATTTGTTCAGGCTGTTAAATGTTCGATAGTGTTGTGCTTTTCAACTTGAGTCAGTACAATAGTCATTCCACCTGCAGAACACTGTGTACACCCCATAATCCCCTCCTCCCCCTCCTCCTCCTCCCCGCCATGGGTGTGGTCTGTGGTTTAAGGTGGGGAGGTGATAGTCTGCGGATTTCAGTGTTTGCATGTTCATCTGAATAATCTATAAGCAGCAGCCACTCCTGTGGTTTTAATACTGCGAGGAAAAAGACACACACACACACACACACACACACAGAATCGCCTTTCTCTGCTGAAAGATCACCTGAATATGACCAAGCCAGAAATGTTATTGGTAAAAGAATCATTTCCATTTTCTCTATACAAGGCCTGAAACTTCAGTACCACAGGGGGGGCGTCACGTGCGCTGACATTAAAAGCGGCTCGTCAACAATTAGGTTCTGACTCAACTCGCGAGTCCCTCTTTTTTTTTTTTTGCGTGTGTTTTCTAACAGTAAAAGAAACCGAAAGAGCCTCGGCTCGGGTGCGCTCACCTCGGCACGTCGAAGCCCATCGTCTGCTTCTTTCCAGAGACGGTCATCCGGGCCACTTTGGGAAGCACTTCGGATTCGAGGCGGGTCTCGGGGAGCTCACGGGGCTTGGCTGCGTCATAGGGGAACAAACTCACTGTTACGTTCTACAGTAGATACAATCGCAAGAAGTGTTTTGAAAAAATATTTTGAAATATATAATAACAATAATAATAATAATAATAATGTACAAACATATGCCATTATAAATTACCAAACTTTTTTTTATTCTTTTTTCTTTTTTATTCTTTTATATATAAACAAATAACATTTATACATCTAACATTTGAAATACCCAGAGTTTAGGATTTTTTTTTCTTTCTTCATTTCATTTGACTACCGTTTTGATGATATGTGAAAAAAAAGGATGGGGGTGTTGCTGGAAAGTACTCCAACATTGATAGGTTTGTTCTTTTTATAAAACATCTCTACTTTTTGAGTCACTCTTTTCTTGTTGCTGTGTGTAATTTTGAGATGTACTGTATAACGAGTGGGACGGTTAGTCACTGTAATACGCAAAACCCATAAAAACCACTCGTAGCACCTTTATTTATTTAACAAAAAAAAAAAGTCCCATCATTTTAGGGTGGCACTTGGGTAGTGAATGAAAGGAAAGGTGTTGAAGAGCGTTCGAATCAAAGTGGGATTTTTGATTGTACAGAATAACAGAAGAAAAAAAAACAACTCCCTTTATTTCTCGATATAATCCCCTGCTACACTAATGCACTTGTGCCAGTGTTTCACTAGTGCTTGGATACCATCAAGGCATAAAGTATGTCGGAGTCGTGATCTGATGGCCTGTTGATAACAATGACCTGTAATGTGCAGGTGGTGTTGGTGGATGATTGTGTGTACAGTTTGCACTCGTCTCTTCTGCAAGTTGCTGACGAGTTACAGCAAAAGTCGATTTCCGAAGAAAATTCACGGTGTTCACGGGAACGACTGCACGGTGTGCGAGCCACCTCGGCCGGGATCGTCATCATTCACCGATGTCTTTAAAACGTTTGCGCCGGTCAAGTGCGGCTAAGCGCCTCATCACCGTACTGTGAAGTCTTCTGAGAATGTCCCTTCATTCGCGAGACAATTCATCACAACTCCCACCAGTTCGGGTTCACAGATCAGATCAGGATGGTTCAGGACACACTTGATTACTGGCGGTGTTAAAAGCGAAATAAGACCATTTGACTGTCTTGAAACCTCAAACGTCAAACACCGGTATCTAGATATGAAGTGTTTATACTTTACCGATGAACTGGATACAGTTTACGAGGCGATTTGTCAAATCTGTCAGACTGGTATTTTAATATATTGGGGATCTTCGATAAAATCACCTATGCAGAATTGTTGAGGTCTGCGCTGCACTGTTTTACTGTTTCTTACTGAAATTCATGACTCAACTGTCTCATGATACGCAGGCAAAGGTGATGTGCAAGAGTCTAGGAGAGACACACCGTATGTGTGAGTGAGTGTCTGTCTGTCTGTTTCCCCGCTAAGGTAACCGGGCTTTCTGTTTGCTTTGTCATTCCAGTACTCGCCGAGTCATTGCTCAGAGCCACAGACAGTCATCTCTCTCTGCAGCCTGGCTAGGAAAGAGTTAACTGTTCCCACGTCACTGACGGTTACGAGGCGAGAGCGCGCCGGTGGCATTAAAGCCGCAGGCTCTCACCAAGATGAACAGACACACACATATATATACACATACACACACACACACATCTGGGATAACGGAGTCGAGCAAGCTGACAGCATCACCTCGGCAGTATTCTGAAACCTGGCCTTTCATGCTTCTTGAGAACTTTCTGACAATCATAAATGTTTTGAAATGATTCAAACTTTTCTTCACGTCAAAACTGGCACAAGGTGGGGGGAAGGAAAAAAAAAAGAAAAAAAAAAAGAACTCGGTGGCTTATTTTTGGAAATGTCTGAGGATCCTGCGAGGCTCTGACTCACACCCATGATTCTCCACTAAACCCTCAGAGGATAAATATCTCTCCCGGGAGGGAGCGGCAAGTATTCCCATTAAACACCACTGAACTGCCGAGAGCTCGATTCTGATTGGTTAGAAGGTGCTGCAAAAAGAAAAATTTTTTTTTCCTTTTTTTTTTTTTAAGAAGAACATCTTATTGTTTCTACAGTAACAACTTGCATAAAAACTTTTAAAATGACACAAACTGATTTCCAAAAAATAAATAAATAAATATACGCTCTTGATATGGTAAGATGTTTATTCGTATAACATTTTGGAAGGAGTCTCCAGTGTCAGTGTTTAGTTACAGGCTTTACAACGTGAGAAAGTTTTCAGCACAGAGGACTACCATGAGAAGAACATGAAATAAACCTTTGGTTGTGGCTCATTAACTTTATGAAAAAAGGAAAAGTAGAGGAGGGAAAAAAACACAGGTGAAAAAAAAAAAAAGTTTTTAGATGCCCACTCAGTCATTATCTCCTGTATACAGGAAGCCTGGAGCCTGTCCCAGGAGACTTGGGGTGTAGGAAGTGAGAACAGGAATTTATTTGTTCCATAGATGTTACTACAATGGTTATAAATAACATATAATATTTAGTTAAGGTTTTAGGAAGGCCGTACATCCGTGATCGACGGACCAAGCTGAGGAGGCCGTGAACATTCAGTGAGTGTGGACGCCTGATCCTTAAAAGTCAACATAAAACTTGTCGCCAACTTGCCAAAGAGACGCATCTGTCTGTATGAACTGTACACGCAATCATTCACCAACACGTTACAGGGACTCGGCTGGGAGTTATAGCGACATCACCCACACACTCTTCATCTCGCTCCAAGCCATTTTCACACGCTTGGCCCTTTAAAGGAGTTCCTGGGAGGCCAGCGTTGCAGACATGAAGCATGCAGTTCATGTCTGAAAAAAAAAAAAAAAACTTTCTACTTTGATGGTATCCGGGCACTAGTGTAACACTGGGATAAGTGCATTAGTGTAGCACGGGATTATATAGAGAGAAATAAAGGGAGTTTTTAACTCCCATAACGGTGTACAATCAGAAGTCTCAGTTTGACTTGAACGGCCCTCGTAGAAACCTACACCACTGCAGGCGCTTATGTAGAACAAAATTAGGGAAAAAAAAACTTTTTTTTGTGTGTGCTGTTGCAGAAAAATAATCAACACTATCCCTGCTGTGCAACACTGATCGTTTTCCTAAATCCAATGTACAACTGCGGTATCGTCCTAAGCACTAGATTACACCAGACAACTGCATAAACATAAATCTAAATAAATTATTGCTTAATAAGCACTATGGCCAATAGTTTCTTATTAGCGGTGTATTTAATCCATACATATTTTTATTATTTTATTCATAATTTTTTTGTGGTTTCTGTTTGAACAGAACGATGAATCACGATGTCCTTGAAGAAGTGGACATCGTGAAAGTGTCTATATTGAATCTCTAAAACACACTAACCATACTGGTTTGCATATGTCGAGTGCCAAAGCTGCACACGACCTCAAACATGCGCAAGTATGCGGCATGAAGACCTTCTGCGGATGCAAATATCACGATAACCATGAAACGTCGCTGTCTTGAATTCCCCCCCTAACGAAATCCTGGGTCCTCTGACACCTGGGGCGATTTTTCCATTTAAAATTCATCATGCGCTCTGCCTCTTCTTACACATTAACATGCTTACTTAATAATACTTAAATGGTAAAAATTAAAAACACAAGTCTCGCACACTTTACTACTTTCACTTTCTTCAACTTATTGTCCATAATATTCAGAACTCGTCCTGTAGCCGTACCGTAATCTGGCACACTCGGCTGGTGTCACAGAGGTGATTCAGGAACACATTGTGTGTGTTGTGTTGGCAGAAGAGCAAGCAGCAAGTCATTTCTACTACATAAAATCATGACCGTTTTTCTCATCGCTGGTGGCGCTGGCGAGCGTGGCACGTTTTCGCGGTTTTGGTGGATGTCAAACAGCAGTAAGGGTCTGATGACACATTTGTAATTCCTTCTAATGCATTCAAGACTCAGAATTTCTAAAAAAAAAAAAAAAAAAAGTCTCAGTCTGCTACTCAAATTTGATAAAAAAAAATTTAAAAAACCCTTTCTAAAGTTTCATGACCGGCCAGCTCGCTATGCGAGACACTTTTTCTCCCGCCAGAATTCTGTTCGGATTTTGATGCTGAACTTATAAACAGAATAAACAACAAAACAACAAAGGATCCTTGATTTATTATTATTATTTTATATAAATATTCAATATATAAGTTTATAAGTATTCAAGTGTTACTTCACATCACTTAAATTATCCAGTATTGTTTAATATGTTTAAAATATTAAATAGTGACTAGGAACATTATTGAGATAATAAACGAGGAGAAAAAAAAAAAAACTTACAATAAGTATGTATTGTAACGGTGTATTATTAACTATAACTCTAGTGGTGAATATTTTTTTTTATTCTTTAACAGATATCGTTTCCAGACAAACATTTCTTTTTTTTTTTTTGTCAAGAGAAAAAAGACGGCAGTCTTTTAAGTGGCTTAGTGGCCTTGGACCACTGGGGTCCGGGTTCGATTCCCGTCTCTGTGTGCGTGGTGGGTTTCCTAAGTCCCCACAGTCCAAAGACGTGCAGATTAAGCTAACTGGTGTTCCCAAATTGCCTGTAGTGTGTCAATGAGTGTGTGAGAGTGTTTGTGTGTCTTGTGATGGATTGGCACCCCATTGGCACCACTATCCTAAACCCAGTTCCAATAATTTCAAACCTCCCTAGTTGTTGTCTTTGCCGGATGCATGCCAAGAATTTAACCCTACTAAAACCACAACTTTTTTATTGAATTTTTTCCCCTTTTACTTGCCAGACGATGCTTATGACACAATAATATATCCTGGAGTACTGACAATAAATAAAGTCCATCGATATTTTAAGTAGTTAGATTTTTGTTGTACATTAGAAAATAAACGTACACAGATTGAATATTTTATTTGTTTCGCCTTGTGAAGACTGTACAGTATCTTATATCGATGCTTTAATTTTATTTTTAATCTCATGCCAAGTAAAATCATATATTAACGATTGATATTAAAATTTGAAATAAAATTTATTAGGCCATCTTACAGTGTCTGTTTTTTTTTAAATATAAAATCCTACCTGAAACAAAAAAATGTAAAATATTAAGTCTGGATTGATCGATTACATTTCGTTGACTTTATTACAAAGTGTTCTGTTTTTATGGACTCAGAATAGAAGTAAACATGCAGGTCGAAAGTATTTCTATGGACATTTGTCCACACCCACCACCTCCCCCTTTCTCCCCCCTAAACACCCACAGCAAATCAACCTTTATCTTCCAAACACACACACAAACACCTGACTCTGCAGGCACAGCCACAAGGCCAGGAAGTGGTGTGGGGGGTTGAGATAATTCCTTCACCTGCACACACACACACACACACACACACACACACACACACACACACACACACAGCGCAAAGTCGGCCACACCTACATAATATCTATCCTCCAGACACACAATAATGTTTGTATTCTTACACTTACTTACACACAACATTGCCACTAGCACTTTCTACGCTCGATGTTGCACCGCATGGTCAGATGAATATGTTCAGTACTACAGGAATGTCAATGCGCTTTCACTCTTGAATGGTCTTCTCAGGGGAAAAAAAAAAAAAAAAACTTTGTGATCAAATCGGTGAGAAATTAAAATGCCCATGCTTACCGTAACGCCACTTTTCCCCTGACATGGCAAATATTATTTCAACAAACTAACTAGGCTAGATTGTCATCTAGATCACGTTTACTGTTAACAGAATGAAAGATGACGACACGATTGAACTTCCATAGAAAATTAAGACAATTGCCTCATCTTCCTAATCCTTTTATTTACTCACTAACGAGACGAATTCTTCTGCACAAGGAGGGGCGTTCGGGTCAAACCGGAACTCGTGATGAAACTTCTCGTGAACGGGAGTCGGTAAAAGCGTTCGACGTTTACAGAAGACTTCGAGCGCGGTACGGTGATCAGACGCTTAGCCGCAATAAACATCTGAAAAGTGCAAACCTTTCAAAGAAGGCCGTATTCTTGAAAGGAGGGGGAAGGGGACAAAATAATAATAAATTAGACTGATAACTTGTCATGAACTTGGTGAAGAGACTCATCGCATCGGTCTGTGTGAAATGCACACACAATCGTTCCCAAACATCACCTGTATGGCGAGATCACCGTCACACAGTCCTGACCTCGGTCCAAGCCATTTCCACATGTTCGTGCTATTAAAGGAGTTCCTGGGAGGCCGGCGTTTTAAACATGAAGCATGCAGCCCAAACATGAGAAAACGTGACGGTACCCAAGCACTAGCGAAACTCTGGTATAAGTGCATTAATGTATCAGGGGATTAAATAGAGAAATAAAGGGAGTTTTTAACCCTCGTAACTGTTTTCTGTCATTCTGCACAATCAAAAGTCCTGGTTTGACCCGAACGCCCCTTGTAGTACAACACCTACTATATAAATGATCCAAATCGATAATAAAACCTCGGGTTATTCTAAGGCTCCCTCCGAGGAGAACTTCGGCTCTAAGGTCAAAAAACAATGTCATGCTTTTCTATGTGATCATTTTCATAAGAATAGCCCAAAGGACTTGATGACAGAGAAAGCAAATCGTCCCTCGCGGTCTCCTGAGGACACACACACACACACACACACACACACAATCCCACGGCCACACCCAGCAGGATATGTAAATGCGCTCTTCCTAGGAAAACGGATCCGAGCCTGAACACCAAACATCAGCCAGGGCTGAAACCTTCCTAATTCATCACCTCACTGCCTTTCACCTGTCAGGTGTATCAGGTGAGGACAAGGACGAGGAGCAGGAGGACGAGGAGGAGGGATTGTTAATGCAATGACTTCAGTGATTAAATAAACAAGGTCATGATAAACATTTTAAGGGTTTGTTTTAAACATGTAGACATTAAAAACTCTTAGAACTTAGAAACTGGCATTAATGACACTTCTTGACTTTTTTTTTTTATATATATCTTGTTTTATTTCATTATGACTTAATTTTTTTAAATCAAAGGTTAATAAATTAGTAGCTTCTAAAATGCATATTTCTGTTGATATATTTTTTTACTCTATAATTTATAAAGAGTAAAACAATATAACAGCAGCATATTCTGGGAAAATAATAATATAAAGTTTAGTGTTCAGGACATTATAGAATTCATCTGGTATATAATCTGTGGAGTACTTGCGCACTCTTAACAGCAAACGGACGTCGTTCTACCTCATCCAATTTATCTAGAAATTCAGTTCTCGCATTTGTACTGTACGTTTCTCACCATTGCATAAAAAAACGCGATTTATAGATTTTCTCACAAACTGACTCAATACAGTAGCAACACATTAAAGTAGTCCTTTCAACAGTTATAATATCAAAACAAGTAATCCGATTGGACGAGAGTTGTCCCATGAGTGCTGATACGGAATAATAACAGAACTGGGACGTTTAGCTATATGGTGTTCTTATAATCGTTAAATCACCAGCTAAAGGCTACACTGTGACGAACTACGCCGTAAAGACAGACGTCGTACAGTATAAAAGCAACATCACACTCGAGGTCGTGCTGTCGTATTGAACGTCAGCCTGGTTGTGACACATGAGGTCACAGCCGGGCTGATGTTCAGTACGACAGCACGACCTCGAGTGTGATGTTGCTTTTATACGATGTCCGTTCGATGTCGTGCTGTCGTACTGAATATCAGCCCGGCTCCGACATCGTCTACAGTACGACCGCATCATAGCTGTGCTGATATTCAGAACAGCAGCACCAGCTCTTGTGTAATGCTGCTTAAATATTATTAAAACTGCAGTACACAGTCATTTTTGCATAACACAAAACAAAAGAGGCACCGTTTTACAACATTAAAATTTAAAAACTTTTTTTTTTTTTTTTTATCAAATTGGTGAGAAATTCAAAGCTCATCCTTACCGTAACACCACCCTTCCAAGCCATGGCAAATATTATTTTAACAAACTTAATTAACTTGATCTAGATTGTAATCTAGTTATCAGAATTATGATAAGACAACGATGAGAGGAACTTCGACAGAAAGATAGACACGCTGTAATTTATATTTAAATTTATATTCGAGACACTGTGGGAAAAATACTGCCTTATTTCCGCTGATCCTTTTATTTACTCGCTATCACGACTGGTTTGTACTAGGAAGGGGCGTTCGGGTCGAACCGAGACTTGCGATGAAATTTCTGGTGAATGAGGTCATCAAACTGATTGATTATCAGTTTACAGAAAACTTAAAACACAGTACGGAGATGAGACCTGCAGCCGCAGCAAAACATTTGAATGACGATCTCGAGCAAAGAGTCCGCTACAGTGGTCTTGTGAACATTCAGCGAGTGGAGGGCCTGATCTTTGGAGGAAAAAAAAGAAATGCATGAATAAATTGACGGAGAACTTGGCATCGACTGTACACAAAGTCGCTCGCCAGCACCACTTGTACATTACAGGAACTCGGCTGGGGGTTATCGCGCCACATCCCGCATACAGTCCTGACCTCATTCCAAGCCACATGTTTGCGCCGTTAAAGAAGTTCCTGGGAGGCCAGCGTTTCAGACGTGGCTCTGAGAGAACTGGATCGTAAGCAAGGACTAGTGAAACGCTGGAATAAGTGCATTAGTAGTAGAAGGGGATTACATAGAGAGATTTTAACGAGTCCCGCTTTGACTCGAACGCCCATCTCCCAGGTATCTCGTCTCTCTAACCCACATTCCAGGTCGGGATCTCTGCCGCACACATGATCCAGCTGGGGGAGCTGTTGCGACACAAGTCCCGCACCAATGAGGCAAACGAGGAGGGAACACTCGGCTCGTTTAAACAAAAACAACCTGCATCTGCCACGAGCGGCTGCAGTCTCGTTTCTGTGTCATGAGTGAGTGTACGAGCGCTTTAAGGATTGGGGGGGGGGGGAGGGGTGGGGGGGAATCCCTGCAGCCAGGTTACACCATTCACATCTTACATCGAGCACGATTTACTCAACACACATACACCTGAAGGTTTGTGAAATACACTGTCGGTGCACTGCTCCTCGCTCCAGGTCACGCTGGAGGTGTGATCACGTGTGTATGAAGGTCTCCTCAGCTGGTTTTATTAGTCACTACAGACTGCGGATGCTGTGAACATCCAGGGAGGGACGGCACCCAGGGACCAGCAAAGACCAAAAAAAGTAATATCTGCAAGTGAGCCACGGCATGCTAATCATTTGCAGTCTGAATAACAGGTCACCTCTCTCCCTCTCTGTTTTTCTGATTCTCTCTCACTATGACCAATTTATAGAACTTTGCACTGTTTCAGAGCATGACATATCTGCATTTCAGCAGAAGCCACAAAGTGCAAAAAAAAAAAAAAAAAAAAACGAGGGAAACGCAGCAGCCGACGGCCAGCTGTCACAGTCACTTTTTCCTGTGTAGGTGGCAAAAAAAAAAAAAAAACTGCAAGAAAAAGAGGAGTGGAAGAGAAGTCTAAGGTGGTCAGATGGTATGAAGATAGTTTTGAACAAAGACAAGGGGAAGCGGGGGGGGGGGGGTCAATGAAGGTGGAAAAGATACTGTAGGGACAATTGCAAGAAAGAGATAGAGACAGAGATGCAAAGAGAGATGATGGGGGGAAATGAAGAGAAAGATTCAGAGAGAGAGAGAGAGAGAGAGAAAAGTGACAGTGAGGGAGAGACAAACAGATGCAGAGTGATGAGGGAAGAAAGAGAGAGAGAGAGAGGCACATAAAAAAAAAGAAAAAAAAAACAGACGGAGGAGCAGTAAGAATAAGAGGAGTGGAGAGCCATGAAAGACACTTCCCTTATTTATTTTTTCAGTAGTTTTCATCACTTGTGTCACTTTATTTAAATGTGTATCTATTTATTTCTGTTATTTTGTGACGCGATTCTGAGCTTCGGCAACACGAACGTCCGCGTTTAGTCATGCCAAAAAAAGTACCCTTTGATTCTCTGAAATCTAAGTGAGAAAGAGAGAGACTAAACACTCTACACTGCCCTAAAGAGAGTTGGTTTCTTTCACTGGAACTAAGGGGGCCGAGATTAACTCCTGTGAAAAACAAGCCCACGCCGGTTCCAGCATGACTGCGCACCAGTGCACAAAGCGACGTCCATCAAGACATGGATGTGCTTCTGGTCACACAAGAATGGTCAAAAACTCACCGCACAGTAAACACACTCCTACTAAACCTTGTGGAAAGCCTTCGCAGAAGAGTTGAAGCTGTTACAGCTGCAAAGGGGGCGGGGCCAACATCATAGTAAACCCTATGGATTAAGGACTGGATGTTACTCAAGTTCATACCATATGCATGTGAAGGCAAACGAGCAGATACTTTTGGCAGTGTAGTGAGTGAGGCCTCCCTGAAATCACCACACAGATGTTAACAGATGTTGAAAGAAAAATGTGAATCATTTTAGGAGAAGGTCCTACTGCTGCACTCGCTGCAAAATATACGTCAGAGTGCGAGATTTGTCGTCAATATTGATTTTTTTTTTTTGGTGATTGTTTTTTCTTGTGATTCTTTATCTAATGTTTTATTGCATATGTAATACATTTACATCTTACATTTAGGCACCTGTCAGACAACATTATCCAGAGGGACTTTTTTGTTTTTTTTTTGTTTTTCATTTTAATCTCATAATACATCTGAGCAGTTGAGGGTTAAGGGGCCTTGCTCAAGGGCCCAACTTGGTGGTCGTGGGATTTGAACCTGGAACCTTCCGAACCATAGTCCAATGCTTTAATCATACGCTACCCCTGATATGTTTATAATGTTTATATATGTTTATAAAAGCATATTGATGTTATTTATAATGTAATCGATCTTTTATTGATATTTAGAGAAAGACAGATGTAAAGAGAAAGGAAGACAGATGCAGAAAGATGTGGAGGGAGAGGAACAAAAAGATTTAGAGTGTGAGTGAGAGGGGGGGGAAAGTGACAATGAGGAGAGACAAACAGATGCAGAGATGAGGCGAGAAAGAGAAAGAGCGAGAAAGGGGGAGAAAAAGAGATGCAAAGAGAGAGTGTGAGATGCAGAGATAAACAAATGCAGAGAGAGAGAGTCAGAGAGGGGGAGAAGGAAGAAGAGAGAAATATGCAAAAAAAAAAAAAGATAGACAGACAGACTCAGAGAGAGAGAGAGAGAGAGAGAGAGAGAGAGACTTATTGGTCAGTCTTGACGTTATGCTTTTGTTGATTTTTGCATTGTGCAGATGTGATTTATAACTTTAAGCACTGCTGAGCTGAGAGAGAGAGGCCCTGTCCGTGCTCAGTTGCTCAACTCAGTCTCACTCAGTTCTCCCTCACATTCCTCATTCTGCAGAAGAGCTGCGACTGACGCTTAGACTGCACTTCATCTCCAGCACACTCGTCTTCCTTAAAGCCTCTGCTTCGATTCTGCAATCAGTCAGGACGGCTGTTCAGCTAACGGCCAGGGGAAAGAAGAAAAAAAAAAAACGCTGAACACACCCGTCCTGACACAAACAGAAACAGAGAAGAAAACTGAAGGATGTTTTCGGCGGTAATAACTTTCAGTGTCACTCAGACACACGCACTCACATGCACACACACACACACCACAGACACTGTACATGCAAACAAGGGAAGAGAGAGTTGCAAAGAGAGAGGAGGGGATGCAAGACACATAGAAAGAGAGACATATAAATGAGAGAAAAAAAAAGGAGGAGAGGATGAGAGAAAAAAAAGTAAGAGTGGAAAAAAAAAGCGATGCAAAGATGATTGAGAAAGAGGATGAGAGAGAGACTGTTACGGAAAGACAACAAGAGAGTGAGAGAGAAGAGAGTGAATAAAGGGAAAAGAGAGAGAGAGAGAGAGAGAGACTATTGAGACAGGATGGAGGAGGATAAGAGACGTTGAGAGAGTAAGAGAAAGACAGAGCGAGAAAGAGACAAGATGAGAGAGAGGGAGGGAGAGAGAAAATGAGCAAGAAAAAGAGGATAGAGAGAGGAAAAAAGGAAGAGAGAGAAAATGAGCAGGAGGATATGAAAGAGATATAGAAAAAAGAAGAAAGGATGAGATAGAGACGAAACAAGGGATAAGACACAGGGAAAGAAAAGAAAAAAGAAAGAGGATGCGAGAGAGAAAGAGAGAGAGAGAGGATGCCTGATTAGCTTCACAGATTTAAGGTCTTGCGCAGTCAGGCCACTCTGCACAGCGCCGCTGGATTCTCTGCTCTGATTGGTCAGTAGGTGTTGATACATGTATGATGTATTTTTCTTAACGGCAGTCGCTCTGGCTCTAATCCAAATCACAGCTCGTTACTGAAGAGCGGTGAGGAGATTTAGACTTTTTACAGAAGGAGTCTCCAGTGTCAGCGCTTTGCAGCGAGCAATCGATTTGCCATCGCGGGACTTTCCGTTTTCCAGTTTCTCAGCAGCATCACAAGTTTCATCTTATTTCTTCTGTTTTTATATCTTTTCAACTTCAAAAGAAAGGGAAAAAAACATGTATTTAAAGATGCTAGAGCGGACATTCTTTACATAGTAAGGAACCAAACGTACAAGGTGTCGTTCTGACTGGGGAATTTACTGTGGTAGAAAAGTAATAAAAAGTTTAACGGCATGAGTAACTTGCAAAAGAGACGGATCTGTCTGTCCGAACTCTTCACACATTTACCAACATCTCTTGTACGGGGTGATTCACTTGCCAGTGGCCTCGAATATTCTGTAATAACTTTCGCTGGGACGAAGTAATCTAAACGAAAACACGTACAATGTGCTCGAACACGCTGGGATGCCCCTGTGTTGGACCGATAAGGTGGGCGCCAGGCGGTTATCGTGCAGATCATTCGCCCCTGATCACTTGCTCAAAGCCATTTCCACATGTTCGCGCCATTAAAAGAGTTCCTGGGAGGAATATAAATAAATAAATAAATAATTTGCACGGGAGACAAGCGAAGCCTGCGATTTTACTCGCATTTACTGTCTTCATCGATTGCACATTCCACCAGTAAAAGCAGAGAGTGAAGGTTTAATTAGCAGAGTAATAGCACAGTTTTGCTTAAAATATTGCAATGCACACAACATTATGGGTGACGTATCAAAGTTCAAAAGAGGACCTCGCTGGCGCATCTGTGACCAAGACAGCAAGTCTTTGTGAAGTATCAAGAGTCACGGTATCCAGGGTAATGTCAGCAAACCACCAGAAGGACGAACCGCATCCAACAGGAGTAACTGTGGACGCAAGAGCAAGCTGTCTGAAAGAATGAAATGTGCACCTCAACTCTCCTGTTTCCACCAAAACTGTTCATCAGGAGCTCCACAGGGTCGATGTACACGGCCGAGTTGTTATAGCCAGACCTTTGGTCACTCGTGCCAATGCCGAACGTCGGTTTCAATGGTGCCAGCAGTGATAATCTTGTGCTGTGGACAATGTGAAACATGTATGGTTCTCTAATGAGTCCACCTTCACTGTCTTTCCAACATCCGGGAGAGTTACGGTGTGGAGAAGCCCCCAAGAAGCACATCATCCAGACCGTTGCATGGCCAGAGTGAAGCATGGCGGTGGATCAGTGATGGTTTGGGCTGCAATATCATGGCATTCCCTACTGTAGGCCCAATACTTACTAGATGGACGCATCACTGCCAAGGACCACCGAACCATTCTGGAGGACCATGTGCACCCAATGGTTCAAGCATTGGATCCTGAAGGTGGTGCCGTGTATCAGGATGATAATACACCAGTACACATAGCAAGACTGGTGACAGAGTGAATTGATGAACATGAAAGTGAAGTGGAACGTCTCTCATTGCCTGCACAGTCACCAGATCTAAATATTATTGAGACACTTTGGGGTGTTTTGGAGAAGCGAGTCAGGAAACGTTTTCCTCCACCATTATCACGTAGTGACCTGGACACTATCCTGCAAGAAGAACGGCTCAAAATCCGTCTGGACGCTTTGCAGGACGTGTATCTGTCATTCCCAAGACGAACTGATGCTGTATTGACCTCAAAAGGAGGCCTTACACCATACTAATGAATTATTGTGGTCTAAAACCAGGCGTTTCAGTTTCATTGCCCAACCCCTGTATATTTCACCAGGTTATGATCCAATAGCTCAAGCTGTACACTCGATTTATCTGTAACACATTAACTTCGAATTATGATGCGAACCTCCTCGCTTAATTGCGCATTATTTTGGATCGGCTATTGTTCGGGAATGTCATAGGTACGATATAAACAAAAGGGTGTTTACTCACATCCTGCTTTACATCCATCACTTTCTAATCATTCTTTTTGTTTTTGCTCTTCTGATGTTTTTCATCTTTCTCCTTTTGCACATTGTATTGTTGTACGGTGTATAGCGAAATGACCCAGCACATGAAACACTTTTAAAGCACTCGAACGGAGCCTCCATTCTTCGCGGAAGATGGATAAAAAGGCGCGCAGGTAACAAAACCCTTGAAAAATGAATAGACAACTCAGCCAAATACTATCAAATCTCAGACATGCTGATTTTCACGGGAATAATATTATCACAAGACATCGGTGTTCGGAGAAATATGGTAGGTCACCTGCGGGGGATTTTTACTTTACAAATTACTGACATGGCCGATTCGCTTGGGATTAAGATCACATAATGCTGAGCATCAGACTGGAAATGTTCGTAGTTTCACTATTAAACAGCTCTAGCTTTAACCACTGATTAAAAAAAAAAATTATATGCACCATCAAGTGTTTAAGTGATCGCTACTCTTGATTTTTCTTTGTTTTTTTGCTTCCACAAAGTTGTCGGTTCAGCACTATCCCTCCAGGTTTTGATAATGCGTCAAAGGGATTCTAAGTCAGCAAAAAGTCACCTAATATCCCATTAGTTGTTTTCTTTGCTTGATACAGCCCAAAAATTTGATACTGGTTTAGAATTTTGGGGGGATTTATGTACTGTATATATTGATATTTATATATATTTTGTTTCTTTCTTTCTTTCTAAAGTGCATTAGTGTAGTAGAGGATTTTATACATACACATAGTCGGCCAAAAAAAAAAGTATATAGATTTCAGGAAAAGAAATATGATGTGTTTAATATTAATATAAGATTAATAATCTTTTCATATACATCAATATATAACACGTAGCAATAAATTTAGTATTAAAATATTTATACATTCTTATATTTTCCTCATGTGTATATACACTTTTTGGCTGACTTTTTTTGTGTGTGTGTGTGTGTGTGTGTGTGTGTGTGTGTGTGTGTGTGTATGTATGTACGGTATATAATCCCCTTCTACATTAATACACAATTTTCTTTTCATTATAAAATGAGCTTTGAGTGTCCACATGGCAAGAAGCTGAAAAATAGCACTAAAAGATACAGTACGTACCCTAATGTGCAATTTTATTTATTTATTTATTTTTAATGGATCTTTAAAAAAAATCTGCTACTGAACAAAAATATCGTTCAGGAAGCGGTTTTTAAAATCAACACATCTGTAAATTAAAGTTCTTAAACGATGGCGTTCCCTAATTCTGTCTCGATAAGTAAGCTGTAGTTGAGTTTTAACTGTGAGATACAGTAGATTAACCTGTAAACTCACAAATCACATCACATTCATCATGCTGTAGGACACTCAAACACTAAGCTTCATTTTAATTAAATACACTCTCACTCACTCATCATTTATACCGCTTTATCCTGTATTCAGGGTCACGGGGGCCTGGAGCCTATCTATCCCGGGAGGCGGGGTACACCCTGGACAGGGTGCTGGGCACACGCACACACACACACACACACACACACACACACACACTCATTTACACACTACAGGCAATTTGGGAATGCCATTTAACCTAGATGTCTTTGGACTGTGGGAGGAAACCAGAGTAGCTAGCGCACCAAGCGCGGGGAGAACATGCAAACTCCATGCACACAGAGACGGGAATCGAACGTAGACCCTGGAGGTGCAAGGCGACAGTGCTAACCACTACACCACCGTGCCGGCTAATTAACTACACACAGCAGATCATTTTTGTTCCTAATTTTTAGGAAGGGAGGAAAAAAAATAATAAAAAAAAACTTTCAGGTCGTCAGCTGCCACATAACGATGCTGAGCTTCATACTGGAAATGCTCTTAGTTTCACTATTAAACAGCACTAGCTGATTTTTTTTAAAAAACATTTTATATGCACCATCAAGTGTTTAAGTGATCTCTAGTCATGATTTTTTCCGTCCACATTTCTTCCACAAAGTTGTCGCTTCAGCACTATCCTTCCAGGTTTTGATAATGTGATGAAGGGTTATCAAAACTGGGTCATTAAAAAGTCACATAAAATCCCACCACATTAGTTGTTTTCTTTGCTTTATACAGCACAATAATTTGACACTAATTATGTTTTTTTTTTTTGGCCAGGCAGTGTGTGCGCGCGCGCGCATGTGTATATATAGAGCATGACTGCTGGTTCACAAATTCCTGAGGTAAAACTAAGGCATGACATTTCTCTTTTCTCTAAAAATGTTTTATCCTCCAAGCTTTCAAAGGGAATACCTGACAAAATGTGAAGTTTTCTTTACTAATCATCAGATTTAAACACTAGACTATATAACCTGAGAAACAGCTACTACCTGTACTGTAATAATACTGCATTGTACTGGAAATCAAATAAAAGATTGTTGTTGTTCTTGCTGTGATATGTGTTTGTAAGGGAGGAGGACCTGAACGTCTTCACTTGTGGTTGGTCATGTACACCACAGTAAAAAACCAAACCTTAAGTTACCCAGGATGCTCTGGGTGTGTTTGCACCTCAGTGTGGCCTGCAGGAGCTCACGTATGCACGAGATCGCAAACATGTGATAAACACCACAGAGCATACACACCCATTGAACTTAGCGCATTATCACTTTGTGTGTTACTACAACCACATACACACACACACACATATATATATATATATACACACATATACACACACACACACACACACACACACACACACACACACACCATACACACCCCTGCACGAGCATCGACCCAACCCATGCAATCACACATATGAATCTCGGCATATTGAAATCTTTATTTCGGTATATACACAAAACCTCAGGTCTACGCCCACATCAATCAAAACCAACCTCAGCTCGACATCAGTGCTTTAAAAGAACAGGATTTTAAAAAATAATAATAATTAACACGCTTATGCACAAATGGGTTCATCAGGAGATTTGAGAAATGATTGTTTATATATATGTTTATATATATATATATTTTTTTTTTTGTATTAGAAATGTATAAACAGATGCTCAGAATTTCAGGTGTCCCCCAAAACCCCCGAAAATAAGGTCTGCTCTCCATGTTTTCTCTCTTTCTGCCTCTGTGGTAAACCTGAAATCTTCCTGACATTGAAATGCCGCATGGCAGCTGCACGAGATATTTTTGTTGTTGTTCTTCTTCGTGGTGGTGTTATTGTTTTTGGTAAAGGCGTTCTCTCATTTTCGCACTCCCCTGGCACACGTGTTAAACGACGGCACTGTAATACTCGACAGGAATTAAAAATCCACTAGAAAAATAATCTGGTACTTTTAAAAAAAAAAAGAACAAAATAACAATAATACAAGTGTCACAAAAAGACGTTTAAAAACCACTTGGTATCAATACTGATTTAAAATAAGTAGGAAGGGGGGGGGGGGAAGCTGCTCGGAGAGTGTATTAACCTGGTTTGAGTCACAGAGTTCAGATAGAAAGTGTTTAAAAATGTCCCGCTGTTGGGCGGCGACTCGGCTTGTTTTACGTAAAAAAAAAATAAAATAAAAAATTTAACCCCTGGCGAATACGTGCTCTCAATCTAGTCTCTGGTGAACGCCTTCTTCTGATTGGCTTTGACGACGTCGTCGGGAGAAGGCGTGTCAAAAGCAAACGGCGTGATGTGATGCAAGGGCGGACCCTGCGATCGTTCTTTCGTTCTCGCCATCTTGAAAGCTTGTTGCCCCGCCCAGGTGCACTCAATCCTCGACGCCGCGGTCCTCCTCCTCTTCCTCATCTGCACGCACAAGGTGAGAGCAAATATGGACGGCTCGGCAAAAACCCCGTCGGTCAAAGGGTGTGAGCGCGGCGAAACGGGAGACCTGCGGGGAGTCCTCGGCTCAGGCGACGTCTGCGACATGAGGACGCTTAGATCGACGTTTTGCGGTTGACGCCCCTGCTTCGATTTCTGTTCTTTGTGCTTTCGGTTTTGGAGATGGGGCGCCGCGGGTTTGTGATGAGACGCGAGATCAGATAAGGACGGGATTGCGGAGAATCCAGGAGGAGGTTTGTGAGGAGAAGGTGTAGTGAGAGACAGAGACAGGTTGTTGAGACCGAGGCTGTGCTGTGTTTTAGTATTTTCAGTGTCAGCACTAGTCTCTGTGAGGGTCGACAGGTTTTTCAGGCCTGGCACGGAATTGAAAAGATCGGGGCTGTTGCTCTGATGTTCCTGAATCAGCTCGGCCAATGAAGGGCTCCCGCCACCTTGACCTCCAACCCCAGACCCTTTATTAACCCTGTTGACTTGCACCGGCTTACTAGCCTGCCACGTGCTACCCGGCGGTACCGGTAACGATCCAGTCGTCTTAGAGTCTTGCAGAGACAGACTACTCAGAGAGCAAGACAGGAGGCTGGACGTGGGCTTTACTGAGGTGAGACTGCTCAGGCTGGGAGGAACGCAGAGACCACCACAAATTTGGCCAAGACCAGCGGAACTCAGAGACATCAGAGGGATGTTTGGACCCTGAGCTGGATTTGCACACTTGCACTCATGGTCAGCCATGAGTTGAGCCAGAGAGCTCGGTCCTGAAGCTACACCGCCGATTGGTGACTTCTGAGCTAACGCGCCTTTCGAGAGACCACCTGCAGAGATCAGACTGCGCTCCTTCATGACCTTCGGCTCGGTCTGGGCTAAAAGATCGCTCAGGCTGTACGAAAGCCCTGATCCGGACTGCGGCTGCATTAGCGCCGAGGTAATGTGCGCGACTCCGTCAGTGTTGTGTGGTGTAGAACAGGATAAGGCTCCTTACCTTACGAGGGCCAATCGCATGCAGAGAGAATCGGTGTGACGAGGATGGAGGATGAAGAGGGGGAGGCGCAGGAAGATGATGGACGAGGCACCGCGAGCGGCCATGCGATGGATGAGATCAGACAGAAAGAGAGAAAGGCAATACGTTACTCACTTAAATAAACGGAGAGCGAAAGTAACTTTCTAGTCATTTTAGACGTTCAGATGGATTTCCAGTACGTCTCAAAAAAAAAAACACATTTTTTTTAAATATATATTTAGCATCATTTTTGTATATAACCATCTTAAACATGCCATTTAGATTTTCTCCCCGTATTGTGACCTCAAAGGAAGAAACCCCTGACCCTGCTGCTCAGCTCTGCGTGTTCTCTTGGTGAGGGTTCGGGGGGGGGGGGGGGGGGGGGGGGGGGGG